>NNCF01125975.1:525403-779326 GCA_002313205.1 Laupala kohalensis | reverse complement strand
TTTGTTTAATTCTTACTTCTCAGAAGTTGGTAAAATAACGAACTCAATATATCCAAATCAATGTCCTCCAATTATATCCACCCACATACCCATTCTATTATGTTCACTTCCGAAACTAACGCCAATGAAGTCATGGGAATCGTCAACTCCTTAAAAAGCAAATTTTCAACAGACATAGAGGATATACCTGAGTTTATTGTTAAATTTTCGTCCCACGCTATATTAAATCCACTCATAAATATTTTTAATAGTTCTTTATCGGAAGGGGTGTTTCCCAACATATTTAAGAGAGCTAAAGTGAAACCTTTACACAAGAAAGGAAACAAACTTAATATTGGAAATTACCGACCAATATCTCTACCACCCACTTTCTAAAAAATCCTAGAAAAATTGTTCTATAAGCGTCTTCTAGATTTTTTATCAAAATATAACATTCTCTCTGACGATCAACACGGTTTTAGGAAATCCTTTTCCACTACAAGCGCCATATTTTCCTTCTTAAACGATGTTACCACATCTCTAGACAGTGGAGAAAATCCTCAGGGTGTTTTTCTTGACTTATCCAAAGCATTCGATGTCATCGATCACGGAATTCTCCTTACCAAATTGCATTCTTTAGGCATTCGTGGACTTCCACATCAATGGCTAACTTCTTATTTAAAAGATAGATATCAACAAGTAGAAATATCCTATACTAAAAATAAAATACTTCAGCGTTGTCTTTCAGAAACAAAGCCACTTACTTGCGGTGTACCCCAAGGTTCAATTCTCGGCCCTATACTCTTTTTATTGTTTGTGAACGACATGTCATCATCCACATCAAATTGCAAAATGGTTCTTTTTGCTTATGACACTAATTTACTATGTAAACACGCCAATGCTCAAAAAGTTTTGTCTAACCTTTCGACTTGGTTCCATGCAAATCGTCTCATTGTAAACACTGACAAAACAGTGTCTATGTCATTTCACAATAGTATCACAAAATATTTACCCCAGGTTTCTCTTTCTTTAAACGGAACACAATTAAATACTGTAATGAATACAAAATTCTTAGGTGTCCATATTCAAGACAACCTCAAATGGAATTGTCACATTGACATTCTTAATTCCCAATTAAGCAATCTGTGTTACGCATTCCGAATCTTAATTAACGTAGTTAGTCCACGTATTTCCCGTTGCGTTTATTTTGCAAACGTGTACTCCCACTTACGTTACGGCATTACCTTCTGGGGTAATTCCGGTCAGAGTATTCAAACTTTCAGAATTCAGAAGAGGATAGTTCGGATAATTTGTAAATCTCACCCCCGAAACTCTTGTAAACCTTTATTCAAGGAATTAAATATCTTAACACTTCCCTGCATTTATATTTATGAAACAGTCGTGTTTGTTAAGACCGAATTACTGAAGAGTCACTCTTTCTTTATACGAAACAGTCTCGTTCACGAACACTATACACGCAATAGTAGTAATATTCATCGGCGTAGAGTGTCAACCACTCTTTGCCTAAAGGGACCATACCATTCGGGAATCGTTCTATATAATTCCCTGCCCAAGAATATAAAAGATATTATGAAATTGAATATCTTCAAATCCGCGGTTAAAAACTACCTCCTGCACCAGTGCTTCTACACTGTAAAAGAATTTATTGATTTTAACAAAAGTTAAATTCGTCTTGTGCTTTATCACGCCATTGCTGTAGTACTTTTTAAACAACTTATAACAATTTCAAAAACTATTTTCTTGCATGATTGTGTTGTCTTATGGCTCATATTAATTTAGTTTTATGTGTACTCAACTTTGGCACGGTTGTGTACATAAATTCTGTAGCCCCATCCTGGCCCGGGTTTTTCTCCGTTTTTCCTTCTGGTAGAGGCGGATTTATTATACAGGTTCTCTTTGCTTTGTCTAGGGGTGTTTTTATTGTAACAATAAATTGTGAATTTAGTGGGGTTTTTTTTCAACTATTATGATTTTTAAACACTATACTCAGAATAATCTATAGTTCGATAATAACTTGTACATGTAATTTTTTGCGTAAAATTACAAACATATTGACATTCTATTAGTATTATAATTCGCAGCTAACTTTTTATCTTATCTAGTCACTTTTGCTGAAATTTTTGAATCCGCCTCTGTCTTAGGGCCCTTGATCGGAATTGATGGGATGGTCCCTTGCTTGCTTCCGGAGAGTAAATTAATTTATTGTCCTCCACGTGGTCATACGCAGTTTGTACTGTTTTTTGACAATAAATTTATTTATTATTTGTTTATTTATCGCCTATGGAGTAGCAGTTTGGATAACAGTTTCACGAATACCTAATTGTTCAAGGATAGTGACTAAAACATTTTACAAATACTTAATTCAATTCTTCCTTAAATAATAATTAACTTTCAAAATTTCTCATGCGTTTGATAAGTGGTGTAGACTCAAAAATCTTGGCGTTATTGACAATCGGAAATGGAAAAAATTCTTGTTTTAGATTTTTTGGAATTATTCCAAAAATCAGTGAATCGTTGACTAATATTGAAAAAGCATTACCAATAATGTCACAGGAGTTAGCGAGAATTTCTGTCCGTGTACCAACTGCCTTTCCGTCTTTCCATCTTCATACAACTTCGCTGATTTTGTCGACTGGATTTCATGGTCGGTATTATAATCCAACTATTTGGTTCTTTATTCGGTACCTGTTTTTCAAAAAGAAGTTGTTAATATTTGTTGATGTTTTTATTTATTTTGCTATTGTGAAACTCGGTGTTGTTACGTAACTTAACAACAGAACTTCGTAGCGATTTTTTTAATGTCAGGAAACGGGTTTAAAGTTTTGCGACATCAAAATTTGAACAGAGGGCGAAATACTTTGTTCGTCAGCGCACGAGGTTAGTAATCTTTTCCCAAAGAGGCTTCGACTTCGCTGCTACCGGCAGCAGTTCATTTGTTTTGGACATGTTTTGTAAAGATACACTTCGAACTCACTTTTTAAATAAGTTATTATCATCCTACGTTTTATTAAGATATACTCTATCATAACTCTTCCGGTGACACACACTCTCGTCTTCGTCACTATCGATAGTAAAGTATTAGTTCTAAATATGTTTTGTAATATGGTGCAATACGATACTCTTTGTATTTATTTTTCGAAATATGTTATATTATGATAAAATCTGTAATCACCCCTCCCGCGAGACTCATTTATTTTTCTTTTGGTGGCTTCACCAATACAACACGCTGTAATCTGTTTGACAATACTGTGTAATCTGTTAATATTCATTTTTGAATAGATGTATTGCCAGCCATGTTATGTTAAGATGTACTCTGTATGTTACAAATATTGTTATCCTTAGTAGTTTTGAGTGAATGTGTGTTATAAAAGCAGCAACAACTCCAGTCACGAAGTTCAGAACCTCATAACTCATTGGAGAGATGAGGTATAACTAGCGACACTATAAAAATCACTTTGGTTAAAAGTTATGTTTCACTCTGAGGACTTAAGCTGACCATTGATTTTCCGATCAAAACACTTAACTCATGCAGCAACAATGCGTTAAATTGCTGTGCCGTGGATGACAAGGGCATTGACTAGTGACGGACTATGATTTTGTGATTTGCCGCACTTCATGTTGCAGACGAGCGAATGAGAGTATCCCTCACTTCATGCGGGTGAGAGTTGGAGACGGAAGGGAAAAGCAATGGCTGTTGCCATGACGCCAACGTCGCTCACACAATAGGACCTCAGATTACCCTTGTGCCTATGGATGTCGAGAAGAACAGGGATCGGAGAGGAGACCTCTCCACTCCCCAACTACATCAACTCGCTTCATTCTGTCCTCAACTGGAAACAACGGGACACCAACACCATCGATATAAGAAACAACCACATAAAAGAGGAGGGAAGGGGAAACTTCAAAATACATTTTTGGCTTAGATAGGAGTTAACAATTGCATGCATTTCAATTATTCATAAGCTTGCTTTTCCCTTATCATAGTTTCTCAGCTTTCAATTGCAAAAATATGCGTCAGATGTTTTTTTTCTTAATTTAATTTCCAGTCTACACCTCTGTCTCCAACATAGCCACCACCACGGTATAACATGCACCACCTGTTATTGTCTTTTGTTATTCTTTGTCCTAATCTTACCTCTAGTTTCCTTGTTTTTGTCCCTTTTCTTTTCTCTCTGTTGCACCTTTCGTACAATGGACCAACGTAACCACTAGGATGTTCGGAGTGGATCTATACCAACCTTGCCCAATTTCTTGTACTTCCCATGTCTCTGTATAAGCGTCGATGTCCTGAGGGATCGACTCGATTGACTCATTCAATAAACAGCAAGACGTGTTTTTAAGGAAGTACCGTTTTCAAATGAAAACCACACAAGTGTACTTTTCTTATCAATTATGTATTTTTACATGAAAGTTTGTACTTTAATCTCAGTTCACCATAATTCATAGGTACTTGTCGTTTCGTGGAATCAGCTTTTGCATTCTCTCCTCATAGAAATCTGACGCCTGATTTAATAGCCACTGCAACACGGTCGTCATCTTGTACGTGCGACATCGTCTGCGCACTTGTATTGTAGAGGATTATTCAGAGTAGATAGATTTTAAATATCATATTTTAATATGTGCCTTATTTCTTATTCACTATATCTCAAGAACTAATTCAGAAATCGTCACTGTTTGTGAATGCAAACATTTTTATTGGTGTACACTGAATTATAACCAGAGGTAATACAACAAATACTCTAACTGAATTATAACCAGAAGTAATACAGCAACACTAACTGGGCTGACTGGTATATTAAAATGATAAATTAATATGACAACTTGTCTAATTAATTTAAGATAGTAAAATAAAAAATAGACTATGTGCAAAACAACGTTAAAGATTCTCAGTTTTGTATGTACCAATCCCTAACTTGTCATAGTCCTGAATGAAACAATGAATACGAATGTAGACATGAATGTACTCCCGCTAAAAATTTTATATCTCCCGCTAATATTATAAACTCAACACTTCCATCGATCATTTTAGATAATTTTTACGTGTTAAACCATTCCCATCCTCCCCTTTGATTTTATTAATTCATGCAACCCCGAACACGATGGATTTGACTCTAGTTCAGGTCATTTAGCATTATTTTTACATCACACCCTGCTCACCCTCAGCTCCAAGGGTACATAACCTCCATGTTATTTAAACAGCATTGGCTGATCAATTATTCACCTCAGCAACCTTGAAACTATTTGTTTGATGCAAATCGGTCTTTCTCAATTATTTTTTTCGTTTCATGTCATTTTCACTCCATTTAGGAGATAGAGGAGTGTGTCATTTCCATANTATAAGAGACAGATAGAGGAGTGTGTCATTTCCATAGGGACTGAATATAGATTTAAACGATATCAGGGATGACACCTTTCATCTGAGTGACGCCAAAAACTGAATTTGTCATTTTCGCTAATTTTTATAATTCTTCCCTAGGGTTGATGAGGTGAACGGGGGATGATCATGGACTGATGAAGAATCAAGGTTGCCACTATTCATTTCAGTGACCCTGAAAGTAATGTATTCAACACCAATATCGGTCGTTTCCGCTTATTTTTAAATTTCATCCTTTTCTCACTCCGTCCCCAGGGGATGCTAGGAGTGTCTTCCTACCCACTAAAGTTGAATTTTCACTTACACTATATCAGAATATCATTACACTAAATATATCAGAATATCATTACGCAGAATGTTGACATTTTGTATAACTTTAAAATAGCATCCCTTTCCTTAGGGATATATAAGGGTTTATCGTGGACTAGAGTGTCATCGGAAATTTTAGTACAAGTTTCAGCAGTCTCGATAACTATGGTCACAACACTAACAGTAGTCATTTCCGATTACTTTTATATTTTCTCCCTCTCACCCCCTAGAAGAAGGGAGTACATTCGTTCATAGGGGGTGATCGTAGATTTAAGCGGAATGACAAATAATACTCTTCACTTCAACATCCTCAAAAATGTAGTCATTACCAATATCGGCTGTTTCCGTTTATTTGTAAATATAAACCCTTCCCACCTCTCCCTAGGGATGCAAGTAATGTGATACTAACACAATGTTTGTTACCAGATAGTTAGTAATCGCTGTAGCAAGTTTCCTTGAAATTGCTTCAGGCAGTTGAAAGTTATAATGCGTCATGCATATATTCAATGTTATATTGGTAGATAGATAAAAATTGTAGAATAAATTAATATATTACTGTGTTTTATTAATATTCCGTCTCAGTTCATAAAAAGGATAATTTTAAAATCGTGGACATATATCATAGAAATATAATTTTCCATCAATCCGAATATTAGAAACACCACACAGTGGAAATGAGACACTTTTATAAATAGCTCATGCATATAAATAACATATTAACCACAGTAAATTCTCTACAAAAATACACTTAAAGTACAAAAACTTCATTATTGTGAAAATGCTCAATACTAATTCTGTCCTTCAAAACGCCCAAAGCTAGTTCTGGCAATACATAAACGACCAAAACTAATATTGAGCGTTTTGAAAACACACAAAACTACATAGTTCTGGCAAAAGCGCATCTGACAAAACTAGTTTTGGTCGTTTTTTTCGTCCAATGACCGAATTCGGGTTTTGTGCGTAACATATATACACTGTTAGTTTAAATATCTTAACACCAGTTTTGGTTTTTTCCGACAATTTATTTTTGATGTGTGCAAAGAGGCTAGAAAAGTATTCACGATTTCATATCATGCCGTTAGAACCGGACAAATACGTTATTGCTCTGTGCGAGTACCGAACTCCACTGGAGGAGGGTAGGAAGTAAATCTTTCTTGCGCGATTCTGGCCATGATTCAGAATAAAATAAAAACATGTGGCTTGATTCAGTAGTGTTGGTGATTGATTTTGTGTGGAGTTGTAGGTGTGTCAGGTCCTTTCTTTAAATATAAAGTTGCTAATGAGTTTATGGAGCAGAAATTGTACATGTAAATCACAAAACGTGATATTTTATCTTTGTGAATATTCCTCTTTACGTTACAGCAGAAACGTTACATTGTATAATTTATTCTCTTCAACAGGATATTTCAGATGTAAAAATATTGAAATTAATTCCACAGCATCCATCACATTTGTGCGCATTAACCAAAGGCTCACTTAACCTCAACGACGCCCAGTGCAGACCCTCCTCAGAGAAAGGACTGCAGAGAGTGCGCATCGACTGACAAATGGAACAACCATATCTCTTCACTGGTGCACCTTCTCCTTCAAATGTAACTTTTTGTACTCAGGGTGCATCAGTGCACACTAAAAGCTATAAATGGAAAAGGCTACAAGAACGCAATATTTGACATGCCGATTTTGAAGGGATGAATTAAAGTGAAATGTAATTCTTAGAATTTCCACCAAGTGACTGTAACTAATCAAGATATCACATCGTTATTTGAATATAAACCTATAATTAAAATTGACACCAAATCGTAACGAAAGTTAAATAGCATGATGACAACGAAAACTCAATTTGTACGTAATCGGGCAGGGCAGGCAGTAGTTGTTTATGTACTTCGTATATTTCTCTCGCGTACTTATCAATTTTCTAAAACCCTCTGTTGGTTGTTCCCCTTTCGTTCCCGTATATAGACGCTCCTTAAGAAGACTATTAGCCGTATATATCGCCTTGAAATTTAAGACTTTTCATTTTCAGCCACGAATGGAAGCACAGTAGAACTCACATTATCTCAACTCCAATCATTAGGATCGCCAATCATTCGGATCGATGGAAGCAAAATAATTGGAGATTCAAAGAAAATTAGTTGTGAGAATGAAATTACTGTACACTAAACTATTGTTGCTGTTTTACTATTCGTAGGTAACTGTAACCGCTATAGACCTATTATATCGTTACATTGTGTTTTAATTGTATATAGTTCTTGTTTGTTTTTCCTACAAATACATTTCTTTGCCATTTTGCCTTTTTTGAAAGAAATCCTATTATCCGTATATTTGATTATTCGGATTGGGTTTGGTCCTAACTAATTGATCCGGATTACTGCTAACGACACTCACCGTGAAGAGAAGTACCTCTCGTCGCCACTAGAGGTGTCTCAGACAGTTCCAGTACCGGAGTCGTCGAAACGGTTCCATGTCAGCAGTAAACAGTTCTGTTGCAAGAATCTGTCTCGACAATCACACTCTATTCCTCTGAAATTTGTTATTCGAAAATGTGTGTCTTTATTTGTATTTTAACGATATACAAAAAATGAGCGCTTTTCCTCCATAAATAGTTAAACGCTGAAGTTTGACATTAATTTATTTTGATTGCTCAGGTGCATAAAAAGAAAAAAATAGTATGCTCCAAAGACTAGACCTATATGTCCCTAATATGTATTTTGACGCGTTGAAATTTAATCCGGGACCACAATTGTTCTATCCTCCTCCATTTTTTTAATCGTGAAAAACCGCCGAAAATCAGAGAAATTAAGGGTTTTAAAAATACTGGTGGTGATGGAGCAATTTTGAACTCCGAATGGGATTCAACGCGTCAAAATTCATAAGGATACATTGTTTTAGTCTTTGGAACAGACGAATTATTTCCTCATACTGCCCATATTATCGGGAAACGCGTGCTGCCAGCTGAAATCCATGACTGGACAAACAGTTTCATTAGAAGTCAATGTGTGGCTGAACACTGCAGGCACACTTGGATGCCCCGTCATCACTGTCGCGAGAACGATGTATGACTGCTCCAAGCGGCTATGCAAGACTGCTCCAAGAAGATTTGTTCGGTTCGTTGCAACGATGCGACACTGAGACCGTCCCAAGCGGAACTGTTTAGTCTGCTGTTGGAGCAGTAACGTTTCAAGTATGCAAGTATTCTTTGAATTTATATTCGAAATAACTTGCTAAATTTTTTCCGTTAGATAAAAATGAATCAAATATTGTTACAATAATTCGCATCACAGTATATCTTCATAAATGTTGTGATCACGTATACTTGCGACCTCAATATCTGATATCATTATAGTCAGGTCGCGAGTTTGAGACAGCGCGTAACATATACTTGCCACCTTATACTTCGAAAATGATAATTTCAAAGTATGTTGGAAATATATCACTATAGTCGCTAAGTTATAATGGTATACTATCAAGTAATGCCATACTATCAAGTAATTATGTAATACTATCAAGTCGCTAAGTATAATTGAAACAATGTAAATATCGTGGCGAAGCGCTACGGAAAGTAGTAATTGATTAAAAATACGTACTTACTGATTATTGGTTGATAGTTTTTCGCGATGAAATCATCAAAGTAACTTTATTTCGCTTCTAGAGTAAATTCTTATTTTCGAGTTTCCAGTTTCACCGCAATGTGAGTATTCTTGATACTACTCTTCTGGATGATGGTAAATGCACTTTGTACTCCTTGTGACTTTAAAGCAATGGAGCACGTGAGGGTACGGTGGGTTGCGAAGGTTACGATGGACGAGGACCTAAGAGAAGGGAAAAGCGCCCATACATAACCTCACTGTCTCTTCTCGGGCGGTCGACGCACAAAGCTAGTAGCGGCGGTGCGGCGCGGTGCGGCGCGGCGCAGGCGAGGCGTAGGGGCGAGCGGAGTGGCAGGCGAGAGAGCGGGCGAGAGGCAACGGTCTGGCAGCCGGCGAAGCGCAGCATAATAGGCCCAAATTTCAGTGCTCAACGATTTATGCCCATTCGGGTCAGGGGCACCTGTGAAATCGGGCGGCTGGGATAGGCGGTAGTGGCGGCGACCAAACAAATTACAACCCGTTAGGACGGACGTTGGAGGTTGTCTAGACGGAGTGGGAGGAGACGCCACCACACTGACTGCGGGCGTTGATCACGGGCACTGTCAAGTTCTTGGGCACGGCAGTTGTAACAGAAGCTCGGTAACACCAAAAGCAGACAAATTAAAACAACCGCCGACTTGTCATTCCAGCTAATGAAGATAATGAAGCTGTGCCCAAATAATGGTAAAAGAGAACAGCTAAATTTTTGACGAAAGTCCATGGCAGTAATACAAAAATAATTAAAATTACGTTCCCCGTAATTTACGGTATGTGTGACATCTTTGCAGATTCTTACTTATGCCAAGGACAATTGACGTATTGCACGGCTGTTGTTATCGCTGTTTAGTTCCATCCAGCGACGAGGGAGGGAGGGATGTAAGGAGGAAGTGGTGGGAGCGAAGTACGAAAGACCGTGAGACTGCAGTCACACGGCACCTGTTGTCACCTGGGTCTCCGCGGGGCGCCCACCGCCCGCTGCTGGCCAACACGATTTCTTGCCCTCCAAAGACATGTTCTTTTTTCTTCTTCTGCTTCAGCCCTCCAACGCAAAACGACAATTGAATCGACTGGCATATTTCCCTTATTCTCCTACAATATCAATTCTCCTTTATTTATTAGACAATTTAAGTGATGAATGCGTGACTCGCTTTTAAGTTTCGTCAAGAAATATAATTTTCGTCTCCTGTAGAAAAATTTAATGTTAATTTATAAATATTTTTTACGATTCGTTTTCATATATTAGTTGATATGTAGAGCGAAACTCCTTAAATCGATGAAAAATTTCCATTCCTTATTTTGAATAAAAGTGTTGATGAATATAATGAAGTTCCCAATAGGTTAAGATATTATGAACACAGATGGGGTCACATGAACACATGGCCTTGAGAACATGTCGTTCTATCCGTCACAAGTACGACGAAACAGGATCCAATTTCATTGACTTTTTATGCGCCTTTTTAATTTTTTACTTTCATCCTTTACTATTGCGCTGCCTTTCCTTTAAAACCCTTTTAACATCGAAACGAATTAGAATTCGAAGATTTTTATTTTCAAATACGCTCATTATGATTTTCTAACTTTTACATTGTAGAAATTATTGTCCAAAGAGACATCAATGCTCTATCAAGGGATGTTTGATATTCATGCAAATATTCACATTTAATGTTACAAGGATAGGGGCAGGTTTTCCAATGACTAACAACTCGTGAACTAGACATGACACCAGTTGACATGAGTTCTTCGTCGTTTTCAAACCGTTGTCGACACCGCCACCGTTTCAAGAGCAAGAAGAGGAAATAGTCGCATGATGCAAGGTCAGGACTGTAGGTTGGGTGATCAAAAAATTTCCAACCAAAATCTTGAATTATTCTCCTCGCAGCAAAAGAAAAGTAATAAAGGAGGAACCTAAAAACCGCGTGAAAGTTGAGAAGCCAATGCCAGCATTGCGAGATTGCTGACACTACGCTGTAGACACGTGGGCGTTCTACTCATGTCAGCAGAATCTTACGTTCGGACGCTACCGCCCACATTAGTAGCTTTGTACACAACCGGGGAAAGAGGGTGAACTGGGATCAGCATTGAAATAAAATTTGCGACGAAGATTGAAAGGAAAGGCATAATATTTGGGCGCTTTTTGTTTTTTAATTATTTATAATTAGATAGAAGTTGAATTTTTTCTTGGATTATATACTGAAATCTATTTTAGAATTATGTTAATTTAAATTCACGAGTTGAATTAAAAAATAAATACAAGGTAAATATTACAAACCATAAAATGTAGAATTTTTATGAGGTATTCAGCTTGATAAATTAATGTTTTTCTCCACGTGTAGTTAAGCTGAATTTTGACAGAATAAATTGTTTTGATCGTTGCGTAAGATGTCAGAGTTAAGTATAACATTGTTTTTTATGCTAAAGCAAACTTTTAATTCAACATTTTAAAATAATACTGTTCAAATAGCTCTTTTCCACATGTTAGAACCAAACCTCAAAATTAAAACAAAGTGCTAAATAATTTGTATTATTTTTGACAATTATTAATCATTATTATTCACTACCATTTCATTCCATACATTTCATTAGCTAACTTTCATTCCATGTGTTTTTGTTATTACTACGTTACATCGAAGGTATTTGACTGATTAAACTTCTGTTTTTTATAATGTTTTATATTTGTATTTCTGTTTTTTATAATGTTTTATAATTTTAGCCTTGAAAATATTGAGCTCTTTTTTCTTTCTATTTTTGTTATAAAGATCGCAATTTTTTGCAATAAATTACATTGAATAATTAATCGTTTTCAACGGCATACTATAAGAAACGAGCTAGGAAATATTATATGGAAAACAAATGTTAATAATACATAAATAGGACATCTATTTGTAAAGAATTATTTTTTTTCTGATATTGCTCGAAATTTTTGAAGTGAATACACTAACACTGCCCATTGGGAAGAGGTAAGGAATAAAACTAATGTAATATGAGATAAGTGGCACCAAACAATGTTAATTTTAAATGAGTGTGCAACTTCTATATCGTGAACAAAACGTTTTTTGAAGCGTGCAGTTTCAAAATATAAAAAACATGGAATAGAGTCTTTGGGAATGAACGTAATTTTAAACGTAAATTTTCGTATTATTGCATTAGAATAAGGTCACGTAGTTGTTTATACAAGTATTTTGTTAATCTATTATTTCTGTAAAAGTTGTCCGATTAAAATGAGGCAAAAACTGAAGCATTTATAAAATTTACAACAATTTTACATTTAAAGTACTATTACAAGACGACAAACGATCCTTCTGACAAATGCAATCATGCTGGATGTATGAAATATAATTTTTTAAAGCTTTAAGCTGTTTTTCATAATTTCAAATTTCTTTATTATATCCTGATTCACAGAAGGAAGTTTGTTAATTAAATAGGAAGAAGAGTTAAGAAAATTAATAACATAAAGAAAGATTTTACAAGCGTTGTTTATTCCAGAAACTGGCCAAACAATTGTTTATTAAATTATGCGTTCTTTATATTGTTGTTTGTATTATAGCATAATCGAAAATAATATTTATTTTACCCTAACGAGAAATACAAAATTACTCATATAATTAATGTTTCAACTTAAAGGGTGCGTGGACCCATTGAAAAGGGTGCTCATCCATTTGAAAGGGTGCACTTCCTATTGAAAGGGTGTGTGGATATATCGTTTCGTTCGCCTTTGTAGCCATTAATGAGCACGTCCACGCCAAAAGATTGCAATTTTGAAAGGAGAATTTCATGGTCGATAACATCGAATGCTTTGGATAAATCAAGAAAAACACTCTGAGGATTTTCTCCATGGTGTAGAGAAGTGGTAACATTGTTTAAGAAAGAAAATATGGCACTTGTAGTGGAAAAGGATTTCTGAAAATCCTGTTGATCGTTTTGATAAATAGTTTAGAAGAGGATTAGAACAATTTTTCTATGATTTTTGAGAAAGTGGGTAGTAGAGAAATTGGTCGATAATTTCCAACATTGAGTTTCCTTCCTTCCTTGTGTAAAGGTTTCACTTTAGCTCTCTTAAATATGTTAGGAAACACCCCTTCTGATAAAGAACTGTTAAAAATATTTATGAGTGGATTTAATCTAGGATCTGCGTTGGTAAATAGTTCAGTCAGGCACCCATGACAACTACAGCATATGTACATTTTTTTCCCTTGGGTCTTTAGGGCTCTTCAGTGTTATATATGGAGATTAAACTGTCAATGAAGTCATTGTTTCTCGCTCCATTCTTTGTTTCATTTGTTTTGTGAAATTGTGAAATCGGAGGATTTGAGTTTTTATCAATTGTGGTATCGTTGAATGTTCTAATTAATCCATAAATCCAAATAAATCTGAAGTCTTTTTTCCATTCAATATAAATATCAAGAGAATTAGTTTTCTGATTTTTTTTGTATATGATATTAAACTTTAATTTATTTTTTGGTTCAATTTAGATAATTCAAATTTTGATTTAATGAATTGAAACCGCTTTTGAAATATTCATATATCGATGTAATAGGACAAGAAAAGCATATTCTAGGACTCCTGTGAGTTGAAAAATGGTTCCCTCAATCTGACACGGGAGCTTTCCAAAATTATGAGCTGAGAGTAGTTCCATGTTTGAAGTCCATCTTTCTGTTTATAAATCGCCTTTTTATATTGAAGATAGATTTGCAAACAATTCAAAGATTATGATACTTGCATAGATCAAAGAGTTTCGATATTTCAATGGCAATAGTATCAATAATACATTCTTGATAATACTCAAACAATAGTTTAGTAGGTTTGGGAACATGTTTCTAACATCCGAGAAGTTACTGTCGTTTAATAAGAAACGTCGTCTGATACTGTTTCTTTATTTACTTGTTTCATTTTTTTCATGATGTGGTGAAGGTTCAAACCATCACTTACATAACCACGTGCTCTCTTACATTACCACATGATTTGCGAGAATAAACTTGGAATGTAATAATATTTGTCTGTAGAATGTCATGAAGGAGACCCACAGCCTAAACATCAGCAATTTTGGCGGAGCGGGGAATCGAACATGCACCTCTTCTGTTCAAGACGCAATGACTTCGCCCTGGGTGTGAGCTAAGGTGCCTATGAAAGAGTATTCCAGGATAAGACACCCAAATGTGCCCCCAGTTGGTGTATATTTACTGACATTGTGTATATTTACTGATAAAATATCATTATTAATCATGTTTTTAATTTTCCTTGCGTTTGGTATTGTTTCCTATACTAAAGAATGACTTTTTTTTTTTTTTTCGTGAATTTAAGCCAAATTAACTGATTATACAAGTCGCTTAAATGATAAAACACTCATATCTATCCAAAAATATTTTTATGGTGGTTTTGTAGTATATGACCGCGATAAAAGTCCAAAAATATACCAAATAATCTCAAAAAAAGAAAAAATATGGACATTTTTGTCGAAATTATTGAGGTTCGGGGCTGATTTTCTGGTCACCAACTCCTCACGTGCGATTCTAAGAGCTGCCAAAATTTCAAGTCTCTACGTTTGGTGGGCCAACTTGTCAAAAACAGAAACAATGTCAAAAACAGAATTTTTTTAGGTATTTCCTATATTTTTCGGTCGGTTTTTTGCCATTTTGAAGTTGGTCCACCACACGTGGGCCTCACTTCGGCAAACTGAGGGGGGAAAGGAGCCAGTGATATATCCTTTAGCAATATAACCTTTATCAAGCGAGGAATTGACAAGAAGAGAGAAAAAGTAAATCATGGTTACACTGTAATACCTGATGAGCAAAATTTCCTATTATAAATACTTTTCAAAGAAAGTTTCAATTATTTACCTTGACCGCTCCTTCCCATAACATACGATCCAAGCATACCTGAATGACTGAATTAATCATAGTAATATATAAAAATAAAATTTTATTCATATATTTGTTATCCATGATAGTGAAAACTAAATGGATAACAAACCTTTTTCATACGAAGTAGAATCATTAAACTTAAAAAGTATACTAGGTTAATAGTTGATACATTTTTCAAAAAAAAATTTATTAGCAAACAAAAGAAATATTAAGGCACTCTTATTTAAAGGTAACCTATTTTCTAGATATGGAATCCTTTAAACGTAGCTGTATAACGTATACCATTCCAATTCAGAAATACTTCATTAATTTAACATCTTATCTTATGCTAGAAGGGACCGGAAGCTATTTTTCGTATTTACACAGCTCTCGCGAATGAAAAAAAAATTGCTTTTTTTCATGAACCATGCTTATACTATGCAATAATAGATATGAAAAAATATTACGAACTTCTTAATATAATCACTTGTGTGAGATAAGAATTGTTTTTGCAATGCGAGAATAATTACATTGAATTGACATGACGGGAAATTTACTCAATTAGGGTCAAGCGGGGAAATTGTAATCAAGAGGTAAATGTAAACTACTGATCTGAACACCACTACGGGTTTCAGAGAAACTTATAGGTAGTCAAAACTGGAATGTCGGAGATTGTAGATGAAATATAACAAGGCCACCCTTTTAGCCCTGCAGTTGATAGAATACAACCTTCTGAACATTCAGTTATCTAGTAGATTGAAATTCGAAGTTACTGCACTGCATTTGTTGTACTTCAGTAGACAATTTATTCGTGTGTTTTTTTTCTTATTTATCATTATGTTGAGATGTGCTACTCTCTTTCAGAGCGATAAATAATTAAATCAACTGACCTCACACACATTCTACTTCGTTTCGTGACGTCATCGACGTATTTCGATGATAAAACATCTCTGCGCGGAATAGATGCAATTCGTTCATTTTGCTAAGATTAATCTAAAGAAATGTAGTTTGGCCCGCTATGCATACGAGGACGATACGCCTCACCAGCTACCGCCTACACCTCATTCCACCTCCACGCAGCATACATGAGATGCTTGTAGATTTGTGGCTGGGACGCGGGCGTGGCCGGGCGCATGCCGCATGCCGTCGCTTCTGAGAGTTGTCCACGCCCCCACATGTCCCCATGCATCTGAATTGCTTTGGACGCTTTGGATGTTACGAAGCGACTCACGACTCAGAGGAACTTATTCGTTTGTTATCCCTTGAAGGGACTCGAGGAATCGCCATCATGACACACATCAAAAGTTAATTTGGATTCCTTCATTTCTCGCAGGTCTTCAATCGAGGGTTATAATAGAATAAATATCTGAAAGTGAAACCAGCACTGATCTTTTACTTGTTATGAAATTGGAAATTTATTTGTGTTCTATGCGTGGAATTTAAATTTGAATTTTTTACTCGTCACGGAGTTGACGAGTAACATATGTGACATCAGAATTTATTTATCAAGGTACTGTTGTTTACTGAGAGTGAATTCTCGGCTATAGAGGAGGAAGGGGGAATAAGGAACAAGGATAGCAAAATTCATTTTTCTTGTAATATTATTTCGAAGTCTAAATTCTGAAAATAATCAGAGTGAAATATAAAAACTTTCTTCGTTTTATGTAAACATTGTGTCGCATAAAAGTATTCCAGAAGTTAAAAAATATATGTACCAAGTGAAATGCACCTTAAACTTTTCCCACATGTTTGGTGTACCTTCTGTGCACTTGGATTTGTCGTTCTCATCCCAGTTTTAACGGAAAATGACAGCGTCACACTCCTGGCTGTCAGCGGTAGACGCATTACAGGAGACTCCATGGGCAGCCTCGCAGTTCTAAACATCCTAAACATTTTCCAAGATATAGTTGGCGGTTTTTGCTTGAAGTACAGGCCGAACGCGGTCAATGTTTTAACGTACACCTATCTGTTGGATATGGAGTACATAATACCCAACATTTTTTCTCGAAAACTATGTATTTCACAAAAATGAAATTAACATATATGAAACACTGACGTTTTATCTACGCACTCAATTTTTTCACATATTCTCCTTCAAGAACTAGTTTTTCTCCAGCCATTCACAAGGAAATGTAGGCCCTTGTTGGTACTAACCTGTGCTCTGCTTACGGAGACAGGGTGTCACGGCGCTAGTCACTTCCTTGTCATCCTCAAAATGTTTTCCACGCATGCTATCCCTTAATAGTCAGAACAAGTAGATGACGCAAGTAGTCAGATCAGGTCTGAACGGTCGACGGGGTGACACTGTCAAATCTAGTTTTGTGATTTGTTCAAAAGTCCTCAAACTTGTATGTGGGCGAACATTATCGCGCTGAAACAAGACCTGTCTAAGGTTGTCCTGGCGCCGAAGTCGATGAAAGCGCTTCTTGAGTAACATAAATAAGAATCACACCCTCTCTGTGCGAAAACAGTAATCATCACCTTTATGGTTGGAGGAATTGCTTTGAATTTTTCTTCCGCGTAGAGTTCCATCGATTTCTTTTTTTTGGGGGGGGGGGATCAAAATGATGGGCCCAGGTTTAATCTCTTGACACAATTTGAGACAAGAGGGCAACTGAAAACGTTGGAGCAAATCAAAAGAAATGTCTTTTCTTTGAGATTTGTAATCTACAGAAAGACATGGCTGCGGTGTATGCACGCTAATAGAATTACGCGGCAATAGAGTGCAAGCAGATAACGTACGTTTAAACTATGGCGGGATGAGAACCGCCGGCCGGCTGATGCGAGGCAGCCAGGCGGCAACCTTTGCCCCGCCTCCGCCACCAGCTGCCCTGCTCGACGAGGTATGAAGAGGTGTCACCGTGAAGCAACTGGCCAGATATAGAAGAGCGGCACACCGAGCAGCTCAGGAGCCTATGTACGACTAAGCTGCAAGATTGGCTAGGAACAAGAACCAAGGCAGAATTGATTGTCATTTTTGACGAGCTGCCTTTAATTTTCCTTTACTTATTGTTTCTAATGAACTTTATTTTGCGAAGAAGCTCCGTCTTTTCGTTTGTGTATAATAACAAGTAATAATAAATAAATCTGCTGTTATATTAAAGTTTTTTGAAACTCATCTTTTATAAACTTTGAAATATCCAAGAGTGTGGTTAATTGCACTTACACTTCATTTACTTACTGACATCTCCAGCGTCAATTGCCTAGTCGTAATGTGTTGATAATTTTAAATGGCGTGATCAGCACGCTGCAACAAGGCCCACGAAACATTAGTGGTTGGTCTATCTTCATGCGCCAAATCTTCGAGGTTTGCAGACCCGCTTTCTGATACTCTCACTCTCTTTGCCAAAGGTCAATAGTAATCCTACCGACCACAGATACTCCGTACATTTTGCACAAATTTTGTGACTATTTCCCACGGTTTCATATTTTGCTTACAAAAATTAAATTATAATACGTTTTTTGTAATGCTATTGTTCGACACTAGGTTGAAGGTTTCGTGCAATTAAACTATCAGCAGGAAAAAACAAAATTGCGCCCACACAAGAGGTAATAGGGGGGACCTCCCAAAAGACTCCCACCCTGGGCCTCTTTAAGTGTGGGTATGCCACAAAATGAGCTGGAAACCAAGGTGATGGGAATGTACTTGGAGTAAAGGAAAGAGTCAATTTTTTGTATATTTGAGATAGATTTGTTATGAAACGCTATTGTCCTTAAAGGAAACTAAACCATAATTTATATTACGATCATCTTCAGGAATCCCTTCAATGTGTGTCTGCTCCCAAATCCACACATTCAAACGATTGACGTGACTTCATAAGTGACGATACTTTCATCAATAAAAATTACGTTAAAAAGGAAGATACCGTCTTCAATAACTTCCAGCACCGCTTCGCAAAATTCCATCAGAACTAAGAAATGAGCTACTATGAATTATGAACACACTATCAAATTTGGAAAAAAACTTGTATTTTTAAATTCCTAATATATATTTCTAGGGGAATTAAAATAAATAAAATAATCCAATAAAAAATAGTTTATTTCTTTTTCTTATACGAAGAAAAAACTTCAAATTTTGTACCATAAATAAAAAGAGCACTCAGTTTCCTAAAAGAATCACTATCTACTTTATTTTTGAATTAGTTTCATCTCATAAATTGTTCTTGAAACAAACTCTACAGCAACCGCTGCCCAATTTTCAAAAGCCCGGAAATCGTCATCACGTAATAAAAAATATAAAAAATAACGCAATATTTATGTTAAGAAATTGCCGAAGTATATCTAACCCAAAACAGCAATTATTTGAAATGCAAGTTTTTCAGTCGTCTGCTTCTCATGAAATGTCCAATAAGTTAAAAAATGTTTCCATTCGGATGCGGGCGCGAAGCTCTTAAATTTTACTCCAACAAGAGCAGGACAGCAAATACATTCACTCTCCTTCAAATGAAACTTTCGCTCGAAGAAGAGCTCCAACTAGCTTCACCTATTTCCATTGTAGTATTTGTAAATGGGAATTGCTATTGAAGCTTATCTACGTGTAGCGATAGGAGGTAGGAGTTGGGTGGTAGGTAATTGTTGGTAGGTGGACCGGTTAGCTGAGTTTACCAACAACTTGGCCCACGTGGAGGGGTTAGTAGAAGTGGTTAGTTATAGTTAGAGCTATTGATACTAGCAGGAGGTGGATAGGGGAAGGAGGGTTCGTTTTTCTGTAGTCACAGGTATATAAACTGGGACATTCATGTGAAAAGCTACAAATTTATCTAGCCCTTCCAAGAATTGAACCCGGGATGACTTGGTGAAAGCAAGAACGCTACCACCTTAACCATCTGAGAGGTTTCACCTGTTGAATAAAAACTTAACTACATGAGTGGCAGTTTCACACTAAAGTTCGAGAAGTTTTTACTCGAAGCGATAGGTTGATATTTCAATTGAAACTCAAGGTAAATTTCACCAGTTATATATTCCAGTAGATCACTTGAATCCTCTGATCAAGGATTTACACCTTTCTTCTTCCTTTCAAGATATTTCCCATTACAAATTCATATCTGACCATATCAGTGGAGTCTTTCTCACTAGTTCTTCATCCCAAAGAGTGTGGAAGGGAAGTTTCCATTCATAAGCGTCACAAGACACATGCATATCGCGTGGCTCCGATTATTTCCGCCACATCACCCCTCCGCTGTGATCATCGCCCTCCGCTGACTCACATGTGCGCGGCCAAATCCTCCACCTCTTGACGCTCTTTTGTTCTCGTTCGGATTGACAATCGGAAAGGCCATTCAGTTCGTGCAACGATGGCTTCCTGAAGGCTAGCTTAAGTCGTAGCTACGAGGAAATTTGAGATCATTATGGATTTAAAAATGAATGTTATTTACAGACGTAGTTAGAATGCAAAAGAAACTGGGTTTGAAAATTATGAGAAGCAACTTTGTATTATTGCATGAGTACTCAAGTGAGGGGGAGGGACTAAATTTGGAGAAACTTCGCATATTTTTCGCAATTATATATCTCATACCTTCATATTCCTATTCTATTACATTTGATACCTTCCAATGCTAATCTCTGAAGATAATTTTTTTAAATATAAGTTTAGAAATGGCATGTTCCAGAAGTAATTTGTTTTCGTACAATAATATTTTTTTTAAATTGACAATCTAGAATTAATGTTGGTCATGGACAATTGATTAAAATTTGTATTTTATTATGTAAGCTTCGGGATTCAAAATTTTATTTTGGGAAGGCTATTTCTACACATAAATATCTTTTTAGTAGGAATTCCTCAAATATCAGTTTATACTCGTGAACATAGAAAACGTTTTACATAAAAATATACCATGAATTTTTTTTACATTTTTGAAATATTTTGTATTTGTAGACATAATTATACAATTTGGGCATTTCCAATAATAAGATAAAGTTACATAATGATACAATTTAATTTAAATGGTAATTCACATGAAAAGTAGAACGTTTCGGCGTGGGGTCCGCACTTTTCAACTCACACACGATTTAACTTACGCATCATTCAACTTTTCTACCTGCGCGGTGGAGGGTCAAATTGTGGTGATGTGGGCGGTAGTCCGCAGGGTTGGACAAGAAAAACGTTTACAGACTACCGTCGCCGTCAACGAGTGTCCCTTCTAAAGAAATATAAAAGTTATTTCACTAGACGTGCAACACCATATTTATATTGCCTTCACCATAGCAACATTTAATCTATGAAAATAAATATATTTACAGATTTACACGGTATATTACTAAATATCCAATAAAAATATATTTTAAAATATTTTGATTTTTCTTTAGCAAGAAACCCTCATTCTTCCTTGGTTCAAAAAATCATAAAATTGAAAATAATTGTTCTAACTATTAACTTATTTCTGACTTTGGATATTCCAAATACCATTTTCTGCAACATAAATTGGTGCCAAGAAAAACCAAACCAGAAGATATTCGCCCACCACGAGTTGAAAATATAAATTCCATAACAATTCACGCCTTTTGGAAATTTTGAAAAATTTGCTGTTTTTTACCTATATTCTGCTACACAAGAGCAACAACCCTCAAGAACTTCATGGCTCTGTTGCTTATTCTCGTGTTGGTGAATCAGTCAATCGATAAGTCACAACGGCGTAGTATGTACGGAAATTACGAAAATTACGAAAATCTATTATTACGAATTATTCTACACCTTCCTCTTTGTAAGTGATAACAATTACGCTGCATAGAATGTGGGATCGGTGACAAAAACCGAAAGGGACATAACCGGAAACGACCAAATGTGTAACAAAACCCCAAATCCCTTTACCTGTGTCGAGGAAAATACCCTCCGAAGGGATACTAACAGGTAGTCCCACCCTTCCTTATCTGTTGTGGTCATTTTTCCCTCTTTATTCACAAATTCAAAGGTATTCTTCACATATGGCTATAACATTAACCATTAATCTTACATTATTAAGTGACGATTCGTTTTTCACGTATGAATAGAGGAATAAAACATAATTTGAATCACACTTCTACGACCTCCCGTTCTCAGATAGCATTTTCTCTATTTTTTAAATCTTGAGTTACCATTTAAAGCACAAACGCAGCAAAGAAATTAATTACACTGATATATACTCAGATGGATAGTCCCGCCTTTCCTTGTCTGTTGTGGTCAATTTTTTTCTTTATTCCCAAGTCAAAGTTCTAGTTCATACTGCTAATAATCTTACATTATTAAGTGACTGCTCACTCCTGTGAGATTGACGAACAACCCAAAATTTGAATCGCAGTCTTACGTCATGTTTCCGAAATGTTAAACCTCCTTTTGATGTAGAGTTACCATTCTTAAATAGAGGAACGGTGGGAAGAAATCTATAAAAACGCAGTTCTATTATAAAACAAAACATCAGCCTTCTAAGTGCTACAGTGTTCGACGCCGAGTTAAAATACCTCATTTCAACTTAAGCCATTAATTGACATGAAATGAATGATTGTAGGAGGATTTGAATGGTAATACGAGAAATAGAATTATTAATTATTTTAAATCTTAAAACAACGGATTTTGTCGTTATTTATGTTATGCTCCCAATGAAATATCTTAGCAGGGATAATGTTTTTTATTTTTGTATCAAGAGAAAACTCTCGGAAAGTTGAGTAAATGAAAAATGAGTATTCTCAATGCTAAAGTAGTTAATGAATTACACTTGTACTGCCGGCTACGCTGTGGAGTTATATTACTTTCCGTTATAATTAAGAGTGGACAGAAGTTTAGAGTTCATTATATTAAATTTTTCTGCTGAAATACTGTCGGAAAACCCCTCAGTATTAATGCTTTTGATGCTAAATTTTCTTGAAAAATTTGCAAAAATTAATACTCAATAACAACAACAACAATAATAATAATAATAATAATAATAAGGCTCGAGGAATAGCCGAAACGGCTGTCAAGAAACAGATAACCCTAAAATTCAAGAACAGACTTCACAATATCATGAAAACATCACTCAATGGGAAAAATCTCATAAAGACCATAAACACATATGCAATTTCCACCTTAGTGTACAGCTTTGGAATAATTCACTGGTCAGGCACGGATCTATAAAATTTGCAGAGATTTATTCGCACCAGAATGACAAAGTACAAATTCTTACATCCCCGATCATGTATAGAAAGATTGGAAGTCCCCCGAAAATTGGGAGGAAGAGGCATCATTGACATTACAACTTTACACGACCGACAAGTTCACCCCCTTAACAAATATTTTCTAGAAAAAGCAGCAACTAGTGTACTTCATAATACACTGAAAGAAGTAGACTACAATTACACTCCACTGAAACTAGCCTCCTCGTTATCTGAAAAATCATCCCTACAATAAAAAGAAAGAAAATGGTCCCAAAAACCTTTGCATGGGAGAATATTCAGCGCGCTACATGATCAAAATGTTGACTTTTAAATGTCAAACAAGTGGCTGCAACACGCTGGTATCTATGCAGAAACTAAGGGATTCATGATGGCGATTCAAGATGGTGTCATACCAACAAAAAATTATCTGAAACACATAATTAGGGATCCTTCAATGGATAATGACAAATGTAGAATGTGCAATAGTTACAGTGAATCAATAGAACACATTATATCAGGCTGTCCAATTCTTGCCCAACATGACTATCTACGCCGCCACAACCAAGTATCTGCAATAATACATCAAGAATTAGCTTCAAAAACCAACCTCCTACAAAATAATCCTCAACCCTACTGCAGCTACAGCCCAGAACCAATCCTGGAAAATGAAAACTACAAACTTCTACCACGACAGAACGATCCTAACAGCCAATCCAACAGAACATAATAGACCTGATATAACATCCGTGGACAAGAATAATAACACATACATTATTGACATCGCCATCCCTAATAACTCCAACATTCAAAAGACTCATGCTGAAAAAATCAGGAAATACAATGACTTGGCTTTTCAAATCCAACAACAGTGGAAAACTCACACCCAAATTCTTCCCGTTGTCATTTCCAGTACAGGACTGGTTCACAAATTTTTCCAGAAAAAATTGGACAAAATTTCAGTCAGCAGACAAAATATAAATATAATGCAGAAGTCTGTTGTTCTGAACACATGTAAAATTGTAAGAAACTTCCTACAACTACAATAGAAACACCACAGACCTTATCTCTCTTGGTAATCCACCCGGGAGCAAGTAAGTTCCAGCCACAAGAGGCTGAGAAAAAGAAAGAAATATAATAATACTTATTTGATGTTTTCTTATAAGCTAATAAAACGTGTGAAACACGAACGGAGAGTTAACATGTCGGGAATACACAAGATAGTTCCAGTAACTTGTCAATTATCTCAGTAACTAAGCATCGTAGAAATGTGATTCAAGTTTTATTTTACTCGTGAAAAATGATACGTCACTTAGATATGTGAGATTCATGGTTATTTTTTAGGAACTTGTACTGGGAGTACTGAATAGGAAAAGAAAATAACAGCTGTGCCACACTAATTACTTCACCCCTCCCCCTCCTCACTGGAGATAAGCCGGACGGGTCTTCTACCTGACTTTTCGGGTTTTGTCGTTACTGGATTTTAAGCCTTTCAGATTTTGTCGCGACACCAGAACGTCGGGTTTCGGGGCGAAGGGGTGGAAAAACGGTGAAATTTTATTTTTCTACAGATTCTTACTAATATCTCGGACATTATGAGGTCTAACTAAAATTTTGTAGTATATTATACTAATCTACATTAAATTTTCAAGAGAAATGGTTCTATACATTTTTGTGCTGCAGTCAACGATTACAGAGATATGGAGGGAATAATAATGGACTTTAATCAGATTGGCAAAAATGTAAAGAAATCGTAATTTTCGTGCTCTGAAATGGTAATTTTCGATCAGCTTTCCATTATTTTTCTATCCCTTTATTGTAGTTACACGGGTCAAGATAGGCCATATTTGAAGCAAGACGGCACTAGCGCCGTTTGTGAAAATAATGTAAAGCAAGAATGTATAGAAATCGGTGCATTGCACAGTGGACTAAATGACCAATTCAGCGCGCTGAAAGTAAAAAAATAAATAATTTTCTTCAAAAGTGTCTTGTGAATACACTCACGTAGAATTCGGCCTCGCTAGGGCTCAACACCGTGATCCTTAGAGGGTCATAATGAAAAATACATATGAATCATTCTTTTCACAATCGGCCAAATATTCCATTAAAAACTAATTTCATTTATGTTTTGTCCTGACTTCCGTCCAGTCCAGCGAGCGGCTACTGTCTGGGAGAGAGCCAGGTACTGTTTAAAGAAGGAAAAAAGGGAAGGAAGATGGTGGTTCGTCCGAGAGAAACTCTGGTTGCGAGAATAGGTGTTTTAATACTTACTCAAGGCAGACCTAGGCGATTCAGCGGAGGAGAGCGGTTCTGATCGTGCAGTGCCATGGCGGAGGTTAGAGTATAGAGTACTCAGACCGGTCCGTGGCGTGGAGTCGGTCTGGATGATCGACGCTGACGAGCTGTGAGCCAGATGATCAGAATGAGTAACGAGAATGAGAGTGAGTCCTCTCTGGGCCCTCTTTTTATATGAAACCACTCCCACGTAACGAGACCGTTTGACCTACTCTCCGCTGAGACGCGCTAGCTCGTCCTAGATACCAAAGCTACGTGTGCCACTCACGACAGTTTGTTTGTTTGTAAGTTCAAAAACTGTGTTTGATTTATGCAAGTTGAATCAGTTTTATGCAAACATCAACTCTAGGTAAACACAATATAACAAAAAAAATACCTAAACAAATCATATTTCCATACGGATCTTTTGCTATATATTTTAGAAAAAGTAATACATTTTTGACAAAGATTCTAAATCACAAAAATATTGGTGAATTACATATTCTCATTCTTTATTTTGAAGGTCATCTTCATCCATTTCATTGTCTATATCTATGCATCTCTGTTGACGCACCAAAGTCCTGAGTTATTCCTGCACTTGTGTTCACAGTTCAGGCCTCTGCTTCAACACTCGCAGTTCTGGACTCATTCGTCATTGCAACCACAAACAATAAGGAAGAGGAAGTCCTCAGGAGCAACAGCGTCAGCGGTAGTAAAACAACGAAGATGACTACCAATTTCTTTTTCAACATAACTTTAAAGGATCTTTCTCCACATTGAGCCAATGATGAATTTCATGGTAAACTCTAGATGAGTGTTGTTGTACAGACGCTGAAACTGGGGGAAGAATAGCCAACTTGAACGTGGTATAGTTTGCGATAGTCTGCAAATAACACAAATGGCACAGAGCATCCACATCTTCAACATTTTTAGATTCAAATATGGAAAGATAAAAAGAAAGAAGGAAAAAAATTAAGAAACAAAAAAGGAAGGAAAGAAAGAAAGAAAGAAGAAAGCAGGAAAGAAAGAAGAAAAGAAGGAAGGAAAGATAGTATAAAAGAAAGAAAAAATTAATGAAAGAAAGAAGGAAGGAAAAAGAAGAAACAAACAAAGAAAGAAAGAAAGAATGAATGAATGAAAGAAAAAAAGAAGGAAAGAAAGAAAATGAATACATGAGAATAAATCAATGAAATGATGTTAATAAACTATTGAATTTTATAAGTATATCGGGGCTCTTCCCACAAATTGTCGGGGGGAGGGGGGTATAAATTTTAATTCTTCTTTCTTTTTCCTTTGTTTGGAAAATTAATGTTTTCAGAATTATTTTATTTTTATATAATGTATTGGACATCTTTATTCGGTCCTAATCTATCATCTTTGTGTTTAGATATTTAGTGAATTCAGGAGGGGTTTTTAGTGGGTATGGTCGAGGAATTCGGCGAGTTACACTCATGGGGAGGAGTCATGGCTCGGAGTCCGCACTTTTCAACTCGCGCACTATTCAACTTATCTACCTGCGCGGCGGAGGGACAACCTGTGGTGATGTGGGTGGTAGTCCTCAGGGTTGGACAAGGAAAACGACAACGTTTTCCTTGTTTTAAGGATTAGGTCTACGCGTGTCTGTGCCCGTCACGTGAATTCCCAGAAAATGCGGACGGTGGGTAGCTATTTCTCCGAGTTGGCTTTGCCACAAAAAAACTTATTCACAACAATTTTGTTGTTGATTTAGAAAAAACTCTAAAAACTTTTCCTAAGATTTAACGAACCGAATAAAGTTTCATATTATTTTCATTCAAGTGCTTCATTCAAAGGTGTGATAAAGTTTACGTAAGTACAAACGGAATCATAAATTTAACTTGTTGGTGCATTAAAATTAATTATTTTGGTGTATTTAGATTTTCTGGTGCGTATACTATAACATCATAATTAACTTATAAATAAAGTACTCTATTGTTGCACTACTCAAGTTTCGTCACCGTAAATAGAATTATTCCAATATTTTACCATTTGTTTTCTTGATTCTTTTTGTAGTTATTCATTACACTCTAACATAATATTGCCTTAGTTATTGTCGAATTAATTTATCTGCNAATTATTTCTGTGATTTTAGTTGTCGGTTTGTTTATTTACTTATTTAAACCCTGCCCTATTGTTGCACCCAAGTTTTCGTCGTCATAATTTCATAGAATTATTACATCATTTTACGATTTGTTTTTCTTGATTCTTTCATATTTATTTACATTTTAACATAATATAGAGTAGTTATTGTCGAATTAATTAATCTCCAGTTGTCGTCCTAAATAATTTAACATAATATAGAGTAGTTTTTGTCGAATTATATAACCTCCAGTGGTCTCCCTACATAATTATTTCAATCATTTTCGTCGTCGGATAGTTTGAATATTTAATTTATTTAATATCTCATTTGTGACTTCCGTAGTAATAAATATATTATTATACTAATATCCTTCATTCAGTGTTAGTTGTCAGTTTTCGTATATTCTCATTTGCTTTTGTCGTTAAGTTGCTAACTATCACACAACAATGGACACTATCGCATTCCTCAACTCATTCAAAGCTGATCTTCAGAAGGCGTACAATGACTTGGTCCATTATATTGACACACGGATCAGTGCGCTGGAAGAGGTCAATAAGAACACGATCGGACTGCAATCACCCGTTTAGACCAGCGACACATGCACCACCCCAACTCTTCATTAAGAATAGGTTTAGTGTGTTAGATGACACGTCCCTGTTTCCTCCTTTACCTACTCGTTTCATCCCCTTCCGTTCAGTACCCATACCTGTTCATAAACTATGCACTGGTAAGCACAGCCGCCTAATACCATGTAAAGTAGTGCTACCTGGAGATGAAACCAACACTTACACGCAGAAATCAAACATGCTCATATAAGCTGATTCGCAAGGTTGCCAGATGTCCTCCGTTTTGCGTGGATTGCTTCCTAGCCAGTTCTCAGTCTACGGTATCTTTAAGCCAAACGCTCGTTTGGCTGAAGTTATTCGAGAACTGGACACCTACACTAAAAAAACTCACACATCGGGATACAGTAATCATCATAGGTGAGCAGAACGATATTAACTTGGGAGGTCATTTCAACGCGTCTGAACATCTACAAAAACTAAACATGGCATCTCAGCACGTAAACATAATATTCTCTTGCCTGCCTCTTCGCTTCAACGTTCCATAAATAACCCACGAAATTAACCTGCAACACATAATGTCCAATCCCTTTCAAACAAATTGACACACAGAAATTCACGAAAATCCATTCGATTTGCTATGTCTCATAGAACATTGACTTTCAACTAGTATCATCAATGGTACTTATATTTCTAATTATTATTTAGAAGGTTTCACTGTCGACAAAATTTTAAAGGAAAACGTCCCCACGGAGGTACGTGTATCTACATTCGTAATGATATTTTATCTTCTCCACTGACAGGCTACGAAAACGTCTGCGTAGATAGTATTGTTCGAATTTTCTGCAGTTAATCTGACCGACACCGGTATTGTTGTTTTGTGTATTTATAGACCTCCTCTTTCAGATCTTGACATTTTTTTCGGAACTTCGAAATTGTTTTAAAACATATTACACATAAATCTACTAAATCTTTCGTTATACATGGCGATTTCAACATCGATTTCCTGAGAACATCCGACTCTGCACATGCACCAATTAATCAATTCAAGAATCATATAGATTCCTTCAACCTTATTACTACGATAAACGACTCTATTCGCTTCTCCGGTTCATCTCAAAGATTGCTAGATCAAATTATCGTCAACAATGGAATCTCGTATTTCTGTGAAGTGTTTATCGCCGGATGCAGCGATCACCTTGCTCAAATATTGACTATTAATAATAAACTAAAACCACTTAAAATCCTTTCAAGAGTTTAATGACACAAATCAATCCATATTTATAAATTATTTGCGTGAAGAAACGTGAAATGGTTTTTACATTTGCCAAAACACCGACGAAAAATTCCTAAAATATTTTAAATTCTCAATATTCCTAAAACATTACAACTCTAGGTTTTCTATAAAACGCAAGTTAATTAACACAAAGAAATACAATAGATGGATCACCCAAGGGATAAGAATTTCTTCAAAAAACAAACGCCGTTTATATTATCTTTCAAAACTTTTTAACCACCAACCCGAATTCACCAACATGATATTTTCGTGAATATAAGACTATTCTTCGAAAAGTAGTCTATGCAGTTAAAGTTATGGAAAATGACAGGCTGGTACTAAAATCGAACAACCGGACGAAAGCTATGTGGAATATTGTTAAAAATTACACGTCAACTTCTAAAAATCGGGAAGAAAATATTTCTCTACTAAACGATGGGAAAATCGTATCAAATCCTCAGAACAATGCAAATTTGTTTAATTTTTACTTTTCAGAAATAAGTAAAATAACGAACTCAATATATCCAAATTAATGTCCTCCAATTATATCCACCCACCTACCCAATTCTATGTTCACTTCCGAAACTAACGCCAGTGAAGTCATGAGAAACATCAGCTCATTAAAAAAAACAAATTTTCAACAGGCATAGATGTTATACCCGAGTTTATTGTTAAATTTTCGTCCCACGCTATATTAAATCTATTCATAAATATTAAAACTTAAAAGCTACCTCCTTCACCAGTGATTTTAATATGTAAAAGGATTTATTGATTTTAATAAAAGTTAAATCCGTCTTATATTTGATCACGCCATTGCTGTAGTAGTTTTTAAATAACTTAGAACATTTTCAAAAACTATTTTCTTGCATGATTGTGTTGTCTTACGGCTCATATTAATGTAGTTTTGTGTCTACTCATCTTTGGCACAGTTGTGTACATTAATTCTGTAGCCCCATCCTGGCCCGGGTTTTGCTTCGGTTTCCCTTCGGGTATAGGCGGATTTCTTATACAGATTCTCTAGGCTTTGTCTAGGTGCATGTTTATTGTAATAATAAATCGTGAATTTAGTGTTATTTCAATTCTTATGATTTTTAAACACTATACTCTGTATAATCTATAGTTCGATAATAATTTGTAAATGTAAATTTTTTGCGTTAAATTACAAACATATTGACATTCTATTAGTATTATAAATCGCAGCTACCTTTTTATCTTAACTAAGAACTTTTGCTGAAATTTTTGAATCCGCCTCTGCCTCAGGGCTATTGATCGGAATTGATGGGATGGTCCCTTGCTTGCTTCCGGAGAGTAAATTAGTTTATTGTCCTCCACGTGGTCATAAGCAGTTTTTACTGCTTTTTTGACAATAAATTTATTATTATTATAATATGAATCTGGGCAAAAATTGATGAAAAATGATACCAAACACAACCTTACTGGCATTAAATGCACATTTTACCTTTAGTCCAGTCATTAGGTGACGAAAAGAAACAAGGCAAGGGAAAAATGTTTTTCTATATATTTTTTTTTAATTTTTCGCCTATATCTTTAAAACAATGCATTTTATTACTCAACATTCTTGTACCGAAATAATGTGTGATATATTTAATTTCCAACGTATTATGTTCTCTATAATTTTGTCGACGGACGAAAAGACATGACCCAAGTGCGCTTTGAAATTTATAAAAATTCTAGAATGGATACAACAATTATGTCTGTTAATTTTTGAAATCGGGGCCTGTAGTTTTGTTATTCCTCACTTCTTGTTTTCCTGTAAATTTTTTTAAAAAAGTGTGGACCTGCTGCTAATATAATTAAATTTTGTAACATATTTTTTGCATCAGTTGAACACAGTGTCGAAAGTGAAAGAGCAATAATTCATCATGTTTGGACCTTAAAATGGTGACAACGTTATTTACTCGTAACAATTGTCTTTATTCCAACATGAATGAATATATAATAATATTAGAGAAACAGCTTACATAAGTTATACAAAATAGTTCACAACAATAAAACATGAAACATTTTAGGATAGTTTTACTTTTAAAACCTACAGAGACTCGTAATCATAAACTCATGGACGATTACTTCGTAGACTAATGGTTGGACAACGACGTCATGCCAATAAGCATGTGGAGTTGCAGTTGGAGGCGGCATCACACGAATAATGTATCGGAGGGTTGAAATCAACCCATAAATTCTTTTATTCCCAGAGTAGACCAGAATATTTACTCATTGATAAATATTCTAAGAGAGATCGCCGAGTATTACGGAAATATGCTGGATAAAATAAACCTGAATATTCAAGGGAAAGAAAGAAAAAAATCGTCAGTAAAGATTGATGATGCTTTGGCAAAGTCATTACAAAAACTAGAAGAGGATGGGAATACAAAATCTTTCCTTCAAAAAGTGGCCTACGTTCAAAAATTGGAATTATCAGTCTGAGATTTTACATTATTCATATTTTGAAAAATTAGATTTTTTTGTGTATTTCTCGCTGTTCCATTTCACTCACAATAATTACAATAAAATGCTAGATTTAACCGAAATAATATAAATATATTTCCTCCTTCAAAATTTTGAATCAATTTTTCAAATTATAATCTCAATAAAGAATATTGTGAAAATTAGGAGGAAACATAACGGGAACGAAAAGAGACTATCTCCACGTGGTGTTCCCTGGAAACGACAAAAATCGGCTAAAAGACTCATAAAAATCTGCAAATAAATGGCTGTACCTAAATAGATGTAAGTTTGTATCTATTTTTACGTGATATACTTATGAACTATCCTCATGAATTAACTGCCCTACTAACTGAATGAGTAATTAAATGTCATCACCTTCTCATTTATGAATAAAAACGGAAAATAATCATGGAAGATACCGTTGCTTCGCAGGAGTTACATTTCTTATCATTAACAAGAGGCGAAATAAAGATCAGTACGTTAAATATTTTAATTGTATTATTTATTTTTAATTGTATCGGAGTAAAATCAATTAAATGAAGCAAAACATTTGTACTTGTTCAATCATTCACTGAGGGAATTTAAAAAATGAAATGCGAAAAATTTAATGAAGTAGAGTTTGAATGCTTAAGGAGAGAAACATATTTTATTTACAGCAACTTCAAGAAAACCCATTCCCACGAGCTTTCATCTTTAGAGGTATATGGTTATATGAATCATTAATTCACGGAACTGATGAAATTATAAATATGTAATTTACCCATATAACTGGTATCCAGCATTAAATTTTTGTGGATTTTACACATTGGTTGCTCGCACGTATGACACCTACTCATCGCTAAAACAATCGCAATGAATACTGTTAAGATTAATTTAAATGTACTCAGTGAATAACAGTGTTACGGTCATCGTAGCCATGTCACGTTTAAATTCTTTTATTATTATTTATTTATTGCATATAATAAACTGTAGGCAGTCATGACTATTTCTCTTTGTGTGCTCTTGGTGGAGCCTGACCCCACGAGGATGCAGAAAACTGACATTTTACTTCCGTTGACTTTTTACTTACTTGTCAGCGTTCTCGAGGCGCGGGACCGACAATTGCCAGCAAAGTTTCCTGGGTGGCTTTGGTTCTGAGCAACCAATAAAGACAGGCGACGTTGTCGTGATAATCATACCACCTTAATAACATACTGTAATTGGCCCTCCCCCAGGAGGTCCATCTTTCGAGACGTGCGAGGAGCGAACGGTTGGGCAGTGTGTGGAGACACACTCCGGAGCGCACGCGTGAGAGCGCTCTTCGTAAAATTCATACTTCATAAATTGGTATTTCATTAAACTTGTATATTCTTATCATGTAGAGTGCAAGATTGGACTTGCACTCCGGATCATGCATAAAGACGTATGCTTCCTAAAGCTCATAATCAATTCTTTTGTAATCCAACGTTTGTCTCGTACGGTATATTCTTTGAGTATTAACAAAGAGCTCATAATCAATTCTTTCGTAATCCAACGTGTCTCGTACTGTTTATTCTTTGAGTATTAACTAAGAGCTCGCAATCAATTCTTTTATAATCCTATGTTTGTATATATTGGAGCATTATTAATATATCTTGGAGCATCAACTAGACGCTCTTAATGATTTCATTTATAAATTTTCCTTTTTTTGTACGGCATATCTTCAGAGCACTAACTAAGTGTTCAGGAACGTTTAATTTGTATAGTATACTTTTGTGGGCATTGAATTCAGCTATAATCAATGACGAATGAGTTTAGATTATACAGTGTTTAGGTTAATGATTTTCTTTTGTTATATTAATAAGGAAACCTGATCCTGGCTTATATTTCATATCCTAGTCGACCCGTCGTTTCACAATAGTAGGTTACGACACTTAGCCAAGCGAGTAACCCTGTACAGTTGAGATTGAAATGTTTCATTAGGTCGAACCTTTAAATTCAGTCAAACTAGTAGATAATATTATTAGAAAGACCCGGAACGTATCATTTTGTTGAAGTGCGTCCGAGCTTTATATCTAAAATGGAAAGAAATGGAACGTATCAACAGCTGATATCGAATGAACAGTTTGTCTCCCTTGAACTGTTTTTTTTCTAACATTCCTTAGAATACAGAAGTAGTGGGGCTACACCGATTCAAGCGCACAAACCTTCTGGTATGTGCGCACGAACCGGTGTAACGATAAATGTTTTTTTAGTCCAAATCGGTATACAAAACCGCAAACTGCCTTTTTTGTGCTCAAACCGGTGTATCTGTGCTCCAACCGCCGTAGACCTTCCGGTTTGCGGTTTTGCGATAAGGACGCTGCTGTGCGGGTTGAGTTTTGCGGTTTTGTGATAAGAGTTGCGATAAGAACGCTGCTGGTTCGAGCTCTGAAACAGGAAGTGGGCAATGGGGGTGGTGTGAGGCTGGTTGCAGCTCCACCGGTTTCGAGCCAGAAAAAGACCGGAAGAAATAAGGGCAATGGGGGTGGTGAGGTTGGTTAGAGAACTGGTGTGGGGCAATGGGGGTGTAATGTCGACTGGGAGTGCGGGGGTGGAGGCAGACGCTTATGCAAAACATACAAACAGCAGAAATTTGGCACTTTTGGTAGGTTCCAATGGGCGTAGACGCTTGTGTCTGTTTCCTACGAATACATTTTCGGGCGAAGTCCTACAAATTCCACAAGTATATCTGAACCACACTCGTCTTTGAACAAGCCAAACTTTTTCTTGTTACGAGGGAAAATGTTGAATGAATTTGTAGAGACAAAGGTTGATGTACTATAGAATGAAGGATAGAGATCCATGACGTCATAGACGCTACGTGATATCTCGAGAATGAAGGAGTCGGTGTTCATGTAAAGAAGTTTCAGAGTGGGTAGTTTTTGTTTCAGAAACGTATAGAAAAAATCAAACAAGTGACATTTTGATAGTTCTAAAACCACGAAACCGACATAAATGGATTTGGTAATTTTTAGTTTGGTTTTCCTCAGCTCAATCGTCATGAGATCCCCCTCAATCGGTTTACAGCAGCCAAAACAGGATCTGCTATGAGTTTCAGAGCACCGTAGCGTCCCTCCCATGTATTGACGAGATAGATTCGACGATGATGTCTCACATTCTCGCAACTTTTCCCATAAATCCAATTGATCATAAGTTTATAAAAATTAATTTCAAAAGAAGTAATCGCGTTTTTTCTTCACTCCGTGTTCAACTCGAGATGGGGAAGAAGGCATCGCGTTAGACGAAAGGAGAGAATTCTGTGAATATACACAAGTACATACCCCAAATCGAGTGCTTATTTTAAATTCCGAAGGAAAATAACATAGGATCGTTTCGAAAAAGCGTGGCCATGAATTTAGGTTGTCTCTCTCCCCCCTCTGGCGGTATCTGCATCTCAAGGTAGAGGGATACGTTACTAAACCTGTTGTGTCTGTTTTGGAATATCCAAATCGGTCTCTAGCACGTAATCGCGTTCGTCTTCCTCCATCTGCGGTCGGTCCATCGAAAAACTTTCAATATCTTGTCACAGAAAATCGCCACAAGGAATGAATTGAGACATGACCTGACCATAAAGGTTGTTACAGTCGATGTACAGGAGATAACTTTCGCGACCGTCTACATGATAATCATTACCCATAAGAAGATTATTCGCACGAGCGTAACGTCTGTTGAGTTGAACGAGTCCGCCGCGAATTTTTTTTTCAAAGAAAGAATAATATCCGTGTTTGTGAGCAGCTTCAATCGAATTCCCATCATCTTTAGCATCGGGTCCCAAGAAAGCAAAGGAGCTGTATACTAATGACATGGGTCTAACCCATAAATCTGCATATCGCGAAACGATTCAAAAATGTCTGTGGCGAGACACACATCGATTTTTAAGTGAATCTCCACATAATCGGTTTGCGTTTGTATCCCAAACGACTGCTAGACCTCCTGTGCGTGGCGATAGTCCCCATCTGAAATATGTTCCCCTGAGAGTCGACCGCTTCCTTCGCCGGCAACATCGTTTCCTTATATTTTTCCTCATGATTCACTTAATTATAGAGGAATACATCCTTCCTACGTGCCAATGCAAAGTGCATGGGATCGGGGTAATTAGTACGCACACTGGACAGCCGATCGTCGTGAAGCGTTTTTGCCAATATATCTAACGAACTCGCCATAAATTTCATCGAATCGAGAAAACGAATTTCTACACCATTGATCTTCATCGACATGGAGATATAACGTTTATGGTTTTGTGGAATAATCGATAAGCGATACTTTTTCCAAGGTGGATCACGTGCAAGAGCAGTGAGAATAAAATGTGAATCGTAAGCACTTAAATTATGCATAAAAATTGAAATAAGACATGGATCTTTATAATTCATATTGCAAACAATATGTGCGGCACTGCGTTAGTTTCCCGTTAAATGACAATGGTCGCGAACACGGTCACTGCTATTCACAAGGGATCCCCCAGAAATGTAACATTCTGTCGCGTTCTGAAAACACATCTCATTGTGATCGTCCATGACGATCAGTACAGGATGTTTGAAGAGTTGTGCATAGAGACATGCGAGTGTTTTGAGCTCCTCCAACAATTGATGTTCCACATCGCGTCTGCGGAAGGAGGTGTAACGATTGCGTGACGCATCGAAAGAAGAGACAAAGTTGAGTCTGATAGCAAACGGTGTAAGCTTTTGATATGCCATGGAATAGGAAGCGTCTATCGGAGGATGACACGTCGCAAGGGGTTCCGTAAACGCTACAAAATCAACATAGTCTGTGAACAGCAAACGTTGCTGATGCAAATAATTTTTAAATCGCATGACATCATCATCTGGTGGGAAAACGATACGTGGAGATATATCTTCAGTGCTGTGACACACGGACACGTGAGTTTTGAGTTTCTGCTCACTAGCAAAAGCATTTAAACAAAAATCACATATATACTGTTTATGGCCATACTTTGACATTTGTGCACCTAGTAAACGACCCGCATATTTCACCCAACAATAATGCCGTTTGTGCAAGAGAAGATTTGTATGATTCTCTTTTTTACATTCTGTGGATGATGTACCACGCCTACCGTCCACTTGTTCTGCAACGACGACCACATCAACTGATAAATAGTGCATGAAAAGTCTGAATTGTATCGGTCAAATTTCTTTACATTGCGAACGTACATAGGAAATGTGACATCTGTTAAATTCAAAGTTCTGCGAAATCGATAGAACTCATCCTCATAATGGGAGGAACGACTAACATGGGTAATACGTGAACGTGTACAATGCGTAAGCATTGCTGTTATAGATCAGAGAAAACAGAAAGAATACTTGTTCTGTACGTTCACGATACCCTTTTTATTGTGACTATAGCCCGATAGTAGTGGTACATACGCTGAACCAACTTATTTTCATTCAAGAGATGTAGATCGACATGTAATCCTACAATGCTTTTCAACGCTTTCCCCGAATACCGCTCTTGGAACTCTTCGAAATGTGATAGAATCGGTTCTAAAATAGAGTATTGGAAAAATGTATCGCAAGAATCACTCCAATCACAAACACTTGCCAAAGCATATAAAAAATTTCACTGTCTCATTCTGCTCAATACAATGCGGATTCTCAACCAAAAATTCGCACTCCAAACATGCGATAATTTTGTAAAAGAAACGTTTTCATGGGTGTGTAACATGTTTAATGTAGCATCAAGAGCGACAGGCTTGCAGAAAACTTTGAGGATTATGAAAATGCAGAGTATTTATAATGCTTCCCCACATGACACGAGTGTTTAGTGAAGAAATGCGTTCAGACTACTGTAAGGAAGAGGAGGCCGCTTCTAAAGAAAGAAGAAAAGAAAAAAATTGAAGAAATAATTGTATTCAAAAATTGTATACAAAATATTATTAAGGAGGAAAGAAGAAGAAGAGAGAGAAAAATCGATACATACCTATAGCAAGATGCTGCTGTTCTCGTTGTCGATCCATTTTCTTCTTCCTTTCTTCTTCTACGTGTCTCGCGGTACGTGTCGCGACTAGCAATAAGCACTGAAGCAAACTACGACGGAAAATTTTCGACTTCTATCGTTGCACAGTGACATGTTATCAACCGCAGCGCTTCCTCCCAAGTTCTCACGCGAGTCCATTTGATGCAAGGATTGCGATTTTTAAAAAATGTGACATATTCTCAGATTTACAATGTTTACAAAATGGTTTTATGTTTGTTTATTCCGTTTTCAGTTGATAAACACGTATTCAATACTTTGAAGGAAATATCCATGTCCCTTAGTAGTTCCACATTAAAGTTGGGGAAAAACCCCTCCCCTTTTTTACCACAATATGCATGTGTTTTTTCCGTTTTGAGTTGATAAACGTGTTAAACAAAAATTTCATCAGCCAATAATCCCCCCTCTTTACCCCGATAAGAATGAGGATATTTTGTATAAATTCCGTGAGCTTCAATTCGAGTATTCAATACTATTCCTTTACGCTTGCATGTCTGAGTGGACGTTTTTACAAGAGGAATTTAACATTTTTGATAAAGATAATTATGTGTTACTTCTTATTCTGCAATGACACAATCCTATGTGAACAGCATAATAGAGTAAGTATATTTGTTTTAATAGTATATCTAAATTATTTTAGAATAATACATGTTAATACAGTATTATAAATGTGATTATATTATAATAATAGTATAATAATAAAATAATATATTTAATGTTAAACATTATTTTAGACTAATAAATATAAATATAGTGTTATAAACGTTAATATTCTCACTCTTTGTTTTAAAAAAAGCATGTCAAACGATGAAGATGATATTGTCATGAAGAATAAAGAGAGAAATGTAAAAATTTATAAGTATATTGCAAATAACTTACATAACAAAAAGAGACCATTGACATGTGATGTTGAACAACATGTGGTGAAGCCATTTAAACCTTATCATCAATTACGTAAGTAGGAAGAAAAAATGGGTGTTTTATTACACTATGGTACATTATACTCATATTCTTAATTACTCTTACATTATATACTTTTTTAATAGAAAAGTTTTCAAAATCAAAATTCCAGAACTCAATGGTCTACCTACAAGAAAGTTGCATGATCTTCCCTTGAAAGTGAATTATAAAATTAGAAACGGACACTTTGTGCAAACTTTCAAGATGTTTCTACCAAAGAGTTGAGAGGGAGAGAGAGATTTAAAAAAATTTAAATTGATTTTCTTTGATTTCTTATTATTATTGTTTTTCTTCTTGTAGATATATCGAATGGGTGTTATGTGACCAGATGGAGTTGGGTATGTTTTTGAAGCTGCAGCCGATCATACATCATATTGATAAAGGTGTCGCAATGGGTCCCGTCTCAGTTCAATATTGAGGCGGTGTTTATCCCCATTGGTGGGTAAGTATAGTCAGACTTAGATCTAGAGGGACTCGCTTGGCATTGCCCTGTCATAGGTCTTAGTAGGAGGTTGAAATAATAACTCATGCACATAAGTTAGAGAGATTTACTGAATTGTTAAAGCCCTAAGTGGGCGTAAAGACAATTGATTACATCGCTGTACCTGAGTACGGCGTGAATTACAACGTTCTAGCATAGCTTGCCGTAAGGGCTGCTAGTGTCGGGATCCGACAATGTTCCAAGTTCATACCATCGGAGAGTTCATTCGCCGGGGTGCTGGAATCCACGGCAGTGGCCACGGTGACGGGTCCACTGCAGAGAGGTGACTCAATCGTACTCGGAGACTCGGAGTCCTCGTAGCCGTCGTCGAGAGTCGAGCAGACAGGAGAGCGAAGAAGACCCGAGCGGAGAGAGACTAGTAAGGCTTTGCCCATGGCTTAAGTAAGATCGAGGGGTGTTCGGGGGGTGAAGAATCCTTGAGCCAACACCCTGACAAGGTGGGGGAGGCGCGTGTCCGTAAGGATCCAGCGCTATGTTGAGATGGGGGGGGGTTTCTGTAGAGATGGAAAAGTTGCACACGGCCCATCGAGGAACTGGTAGAAATGGCAGGGCGTTGTCCATAAGTTAAGATGCGTTTATTAAGAAAGTGGGAGGGATCGTCATATGGTGGGGGATTGTATGGGATGACTGCCACGCGTAGTCACGCGGCCCTGTGTCACTTTCCGGGGAATTACGCATCTATCCCACATACAAAAACAGGAAGTGGTCCCTATCTCTCGCGGCTGGGCACCGCGGTTGAAGGAGAGGCTCTGTTGGGGGCAAGTAACCTGAATATCACTATCAGCCCTTCTAATTAGCGAGATGATAAATCTCGGGAGACTCCCACACCACGTGGCGAGAGGTCCCTTTTATCGATGTAGCGTGTCGTCACACGATGTCTCACGTTATCATAGGGTATTTCTTCCACGATAGCACCGGGAGGGTTCTGATTGTGAAATTGATGGAACGTGTGGACCTGTCGACTATTAACATATCTGCTCTCGATAATATTACAATTGAGAAAGATGTCGCAATCTTTTGTTAATCGCACATCACTATCAGATAGTTAATGCGCGATGACGTTCGTTTTATCTAGAGTGACGGTTTCTAATTCCTTTTCATCCTCACCCCCTCTTAGGGAACCATCATCGATGAAGTTCTCCTTTATGGATGCATCCGTAATGACGGTGAATCCGAGATGTCCGATGGAATGTTCAACGTTAAAGTAGAGAGCAATCAATGTGATTACACGACACTTGTGTGTAGTTGTATCCGTTTCAAGCTCGAATACGTGTATTTTTTCTGGAAATTTTTTTGCGGTAAAAGGTGGTGAGATATTGCTCGATATCGTCAATCCTATACGTACCGACAGGGATCGCGAGGACGTGGATGAGGACCCCTTTTCCGTCTTCTTGAGGTACACCGTAACCAAATCGAATGCAGCAGTCGAGCAACTTACACACCGTATACTTGGTCTGTAAACTTAGGAGCGAGAGTTCATAGTCACTTTCTAAAGCGATAGGCGGTGTGTAGTGCACTGAGAGCAAAGGAGAAGTACCGGTGATGATTAGCGTTCGACTCATCCCTACGCTCTACATTTTTCCTTTTTCTGATCTTAATATAGGACCTGAAGACAGATATGACCACAATTTTCAGTATTGTAATCTTACACCTGAGTTCGGTTGTATGTGATAGGATGCTGAATTCTTTCCCCCACATACATGCGAAACTCGGGTGGAGGGGGTAATCCGAAGAAGTCAAAGTAGCAGACGCGTGATGAATGTAGCGTGTATGCCACAAAATACGTTCGAGACCCCGAACTAGATTGATCGTACATGATTCAAGTCGTGTCTTTTGGCGTGGTAATGTATTTCGAATAAAGAGACCTCTCAAATAAGGGATACGCAATGCTTGAGCATGACGTATTATTTCCTCATGCGTCATGTTTCGCTGTGGAATCCCCTTCAAAAACGTTTTTTGACTCCTCCTGCTTTGTCTCTTCTTTTTTGTTCCACCACCACAGAATCCCTTACCCGTTCGTCGTCTCAAACGTCTTTTCAGTCCCTTACCTTCCATGGCATTGTTATGGAGTATTGTCACGGCGCTGACATGATGCAAATATTTTTAAGATAGTTTAGGTTACAAGTTCCGCTGGCGACTCACGGTTTCGCGCGCCACGTGTGTGTGTGCGTTCTAAGAGGCGCGCCTTTATAAAAACCATTTCATGAAACTGTGTTGATTCTCGATAACGATAATATCTTTTATGGCAAGCTGCTCCCATATTATTAGGACTGCCCGGACATCCGGGCACATGAATATCATTTGATTCACAATTACAGTGAACTCCGCACTTTAGACCACAACTTACATGAGGGTCGACTCGCTCTCCGCGGCAAATAAACCTCCTTCTGTATCACTCTTTCTACGCAGCAGAGAGCTATTTCTCTGGACTCAGGGAAATCAGACCACACACACAAGGTACGCACTTAGTCGTCTCCCAGCACGTCGATATCCCCTTCCCTTTTCCCAAATGCATCTGAATGCATGGGCCGACGCTCATCCCTCTCCACAAATTATTGTAGGGCCGTGTGCAACTTTTCCCTTTCCTCTCCTTTCCTCCCTTTCCTCCACTCCTCCTACCATGGAGAGCGTTTCAATACATTCCGATGGCCACGTGGAGCCTCCCACACCTGTGAGGGCGGGTTACAAGGTTCGTTGCGTTCCCGGGAAGATGCACCCCAATCCTCGCGACACCCCTCGAGGTTACTAAAAGCAGATGACCATGGTGCTTGTCTTTTGGGCAACTCACTGGAATCGTGACCGACGGAACGCCCGAGGATGTGACAAGACGTGACGAGCACAGCTGGACGCGAGAAGCGTCAGGTGCCGCTCACCGCGGCTCCTCGGAGTGCACCAGCTCTATTGTCGATCTGCTTAACGGTAATTAAATGCACATGAAACATTCTAATGGACTCTGCCGTCTCTTTCGGTCTTAAGCCATGTCAATTCAATATGTTGAGTTCTCGCCCCGATAAGGGCATTCTAACATAAATGTGTAAACATCAGCCCATGAGAGCTCACTGGCATTTCAATCATAAAACCTTTGTTATTTTTTAATATGTATCTATATTTTATTAACCAACTACCAAAAGCTGGATAGGAAATCCATTTTTAAAAGCCTCTCTGCCAAGCGAGTATTCTAACTATTACATCTGGGGACTATCCTCCTCCGAGATTGGGACAAAGACAACGCTAATATTATATAGCGACGTCTCAACGCGACAGTATCATGTCTTCGATTTTACGTATATTCGTCTTTGAGTTACTCACAGCATTGGTGATAGCGGAAGCACCTCCCGCTAATGACCCTAGTGCACCTAAGGCGCGTATCATGCGGGAGGAATCCACCTACACGCTTCGCTAACGGATGTTGTCTCTGCTTCTTCTTCTTTTGACGTCGCGTCATTTTTTCGTCTTCTTCTTCCCCTTCTTCTATTCAATCAGTACACGTAGCGCTATGCATGAGAACTGATCCATGCGATCACTTTGTCCTCTTTATAGGGGTTGTTGACGGTTCATCCATTCCGTATGCGATACACTGTATTCGATTTCAACATATAAAGCAACATCCTTTCCCTCAGTCCTTCAAATTTGAAACCATACTGTTGTCCCTCAGTCACAGTAAACGTTTTGCCTATAGAAAGTAGTCCCATATCTGTATAAGGTGTAAATTTGTATGTCATTTTGTTTCTGTCTCCGACCACCAGCATCACCCCACCCTTGGGACTATAGCGTAACACACACCACTGACCGCTGTAAGGCGTTCGTTAGACACTCCATCCTACATTGAATGACCACATATCATCCGGATGTGAGGGAACTTGAACGGATGAATGTGTAAAGACGATTGTAAAGACGTGTATATTGCGTGTTGGAAAAAAATTAAAGTGAAATTCGAGTTTGACTACTCTTCCATAAAGTGCATCAAACGTTTTCATCATCACTTCTTTGAGAACATTCAGAGCCTGCGAAATCGCTTCCTCATGTAGCTTTTCCGCTCTCTATTCTTTCCACAAGATCGTGCATATAGTCTTGCGACACTTTTTTCTCCCATTAAGACGACAGTTGAATGTTGAGACGATTGATTTCCCTATCCATAAAGTCTAGTCTCTCTATACATTTTTTCATCACATTGTGTACATAGGCTTTCATAGTACCATCGTTATCGGCTTCCGGCTCCGCAAGACCAATGAGGTGTTTCTTGGCTAAGTAATAATATTCTCCTTCTCCCCGACATTTTATGCTGACGTTTAGGTTTCGTCCAAAGTGATCCATGATGCTTAGCGATCTGTCGATGACTCACGCAACCCTCTGTTTGTTGTGTCTATTTTTGAGAGGGCGTGATCCTCTCCACTAGCAGTATTCACACGATGGAGATGGTAGAACTTCCCGTTCACAACGTCATCCAACTCTTGGAGATGAAAAGTTGCGAAAGCAAAAAAGCAGGGAGTCGAAACGGACTCCTCTCACCTGACAATATATGCGCTCTCCTTGTCGGTCTATCCGGATGCGATAAAACAAACGTACTTCTCTCACTCTTGAATATCGCATAATGGTCTCAAGTTTCGTTACATTTATCTCTAGACCATGACACATGATCAACCGTTGTATCATTTTCTGAAACGCGTTCCAGAAGGGATATGTGAATTAGATGTGTTTTCACAACACCAGGAGGTGATTCCGCCGACGCAAGCCGTCCCCCAGTATTCTGGTATGTGACGATATCGCGACGCAGCTACAAGGTCGCGTTAGAGACTACTTCGCCGCCGATAGTCACAGATAAAACGATATGTTGTACTTGTGTCAAACGTACACGAAAATCCCGAAACAGCTCATTCGTGATAATGCGAATCTCGTTATCGCTTTTCGACAAGACGATAACAACCTCGATTTCATTTACAGAGAGCATGTCTGCACAGACTTTTCCTATTCTCGAGATTTTAATCACATGTGCACCGAGGTTTGGCGGCAAGTCTACAGTTTTCTCGTCATCTATAAAACGCGAAACACCAAAATGGTCGCTATCGCAAGGGATTCGATATCTTTCTCATTCCACGTCTACATAAGTATGATGACATGACGCAACATGACAGTGTTGTGACGTCATGAATCGCATAAAGAGACATGAAAAATGGGAGCCTGCTTTTTTTCAGGACGCCGAGCAATGCGCAGGAGTGGTCGCGGTGTGCTCGGCGGACTCATCAATCGCAGTATCAATGCGAAATCGCGGTATCATTAAGTCATTGTTGCAATTTAACACTCACAAGAGAGCGTCGTCGAGTCGTGTTACTCGTGCGAAGGCAGGATCCAAGGAAGAAAACGGTCTTCATTTTGTTACATCTCCACGCTACACGTATTGGCGTGATTTGAATACGCTCGACAAACGTCTACGTCTTTTACGCTCGTCTCAAGCAGTCGGACAAGGTGGACATAGTGGGGAATGATCGAAATAGAAAACAACTCAGAGACGCAGGACTCATACAATGAGAGAGAGAGAAAAACAAGCAAAAACAGATGACGTCAAAGCAAAAGAAGAAGGAGACCTCATGCGAAAGTGTGTGTTATAGTATTGGGAGAGAACTTCATGCTCCAGCACGTAAACGCTATCTCAGACGTCGTGTACTCACCGAAGGACTCGACAAAATCTCGCCGGCAGATTTAGTGGAGATGCAGCCATATGCCGGAAGTAATAAAGTTACGCGATACATTTTGACGGTGATTGATGTCTACTCCAAATTCGCGTGGGCAGAACCGGTGAAGAGGGGCTATCAAGGAGGTATTTCAACACATTGTCTCCTCTTCAAAACCCAAACCGACATTTCTCCAGACGGATCAGGGTACGGAATTCTATAATAGCATCTTTACATCGTGGTTGAAGAGTAAAGGTTACTCCACCTACTCTACCATGAAAGCATGTATAGTGGAACGTTTCAATCGCACATTAAAAAAGAACATGTGGCATCGTTTCTCCGCGTAAGGAACATACCAAACATACCATTGGTTGTCCATGCTGCCCATTCTTAGTGTACAATGCGCAAAAACATTCTACGATCGGCATGGCGCCGAAAGACGTCTAAGACAATAGATTAATGCGCACCGTCTATGCGCGTGTCAAGACTCTTGACAAACGGCATCACCACACGTTTCGCGTAGGCGATCGCGTACGCATTAGCAAATACAAGCACCACTTTCAGAAAGGATATGAACCTTCGTGGACGACAGAACTTTTCAGAATTATCAAAGTGCCTCTCTCGAATTCTGTGACGTAGACCCCCAAGATGAGCATGGAGATGCCATTGCTGGACGCTTTTATCATGAAGAACTTCAGTATACACGCTACCCTAAGGACTTTTTGGTGGAGAAAGTGCTTCGCGAAAAGGTCCTCTTCACTACGTCAGATGGTTGGGTTTCGATGCGAAGCATAACTCGTGGATACATGAAAAGAATATAAAATGACAGTCACATTTTTTTCTGTCAGTTTTCGCATGGAGGAGGGACGACGACAACGGATCTCGCTGTCACCGGCACAGACATCGACCACCACCACCATTCCGGTAGGGACGTGTCGACCGTCGTGGATCGAGGTGATCGAGACGATAAACAAAAAAGAACAATCGTGTCACAAACAAAAAATAAATGTACGTCTCTCTGCTGCTGCTGGACAATGATTACTGTGAACGCTTTATAAAAATGTGTTTATATAGACAGTATAGTTGTTATCCACAGGAATAATATGTGACCCGATGATTTTTTGTTTTTTATCCTTCAAGAAGAAAAAACAAACTTGTGTGGTTGCACGTGCGAGATGCTTTTAAGGAGAATGGTGCGTATGCATGTAACCGGATGTTTTAAAGGAGTATCGTGCGATTGCACGTGGCCGGATGTTTTCGAGGAGCATTGTGTGATTGCATGTGGCCAGATTTTTTCAAGAAAAGTTATGTATAATTATGTAAAGTTCTGCAATGTTAGGAATTATTACGTAGGGGAGGGTGTATATTACCTTGTTGTAGTGTTTAGCCAGACGATTAAAATCTCATACTCATCAATAAAACGTAGATGTTGCAACATGGCATGCACCAGGTAAACATCAATGAAATATATATTGACAATCGTATTCAAGAAGTGTATCAACATCTGAAACAAGAAAAACACAACCGAATCGCATATGTTTTCCAGACTTTCTCCTGTAAAGATGATGTATTTAAGCGAGAAGCTGCTTTAAATGAACTAGAATCTTTGCGTGATGCATTGTACAGTGCGAGAAAATTTCTGGAATAGAAGAAAAACGTGCTTCGTAGTGTTCATGTTGAAAGCGAAGTTGTTGCCACTAGCCATTATGTAACCTCGACCGTGGAACAGCATATTAGTTCATTACATCATGAGTTCATTGAGACATTGCATCAGCGGTTTGAACGTATTGACAAACAAGTCATCAAACTTGCAAAGAATGTAGACACTAAAAGGGACAAAAATAAACTCTATGAAGAAGAAATCAAACAGCTGAGGGTTTGTCTTGCCGGATACAAAGAAATTACACAACGTGTCGTTTCGTTCGCGGATCGTTGCTTATGTCTTTCTGAAGACGGAAGTTTGATGCAAAATACTGTAGAATACAATCTGTACATGTTCCTCTACATGAACATGATGCAATTAACAGAGAGTATTTAGAACGTTTCGTCAAAGAAAAAGGGAAAGCTGCCAACTACATTGAAGTCACCAAGAAGGGACATCTTTCTTTCGGAAACAAGATAGGAAGAACTCATCTAGGAAGACCTCACGATAAAACAAATGCTATCTATAAAAGCTATTTCGATGAAAGATTTCAGAGGCTTGGAACATACGTTTCGAGAACTGCTCCATTCACAATTGAGAAAATCAAGACAGCAAAGTGTAACCCGTTCCACGCATGAAAAAGAATCGTTTAACTGACACAATGCAAATGTTGCTGATCCTTAAAATGATCAAGATGTTGTAACACTTCATTATCTAAATCAATTTGTTCCTGTAACCTATGTAGAATGGAAAAAAATTGTTTAAAATAATGATTATTTAATTTTCTTTGAATTGTTCTTTTATTTTTTCAATTCTGTATGCAACCTGTTCAGACTTGTTACATCTATTCTTTCACTCAAAAAATCTAACCCGAACAGGGACTCTAACCCTAGAGCCTCAAGTAAAATTGTGACTCATGACGGCTGACGTAGCCTAGGGGGCCCACCGTCTGAGCCACAAATATTGAAATCTCTTAGATTACGGTGAACCTCACCGCCAGGTAACAGATTAATCATGTTACGTCGAATGAAAATGGGAGACGAGACCGGGATTCGAACCCGGGATCGTGAGCTCTACGCGCTCATGCGCCTACCAACTGCGCCATCCCATTCGCCTCTCGGGCCCGTCTATCATTCTCATTCAACTTGTGAAACCCAAAGACCTCTGAGGTGGCCTCGTAGAGACTAAATTCCTCATCTGAGGCGACTCCCTTAGGAAGTACTTGATTTGGGTATTATTTTCCATTTCTGGTTCACAAACATAGAAATCTCTTAGATTGCGGTGAACCTCTTAGATTTCTATGTTTGTAGGCGCAGTTGGTAGGCGCATGAGCGCGTAGAGCTCACGGTCCCGGGTTCGAATCCCGGTCCCGTCTCCCATTTTCATTCGACGTAACAAGATTAAGCCACAAATATTGTTATAAAAATGTTCAGACTTGTTTTACAGCTTGTTCTTGCAATGGTATGACGTCACACTCGACCTTGGAGATAACATGTTCAGACATGTTTTCCTCTTGGTGGGCAGAGGGAGGGAGTATGACGTCACTATCGACTGGGGTGGCGGTCTGTATTATGCAGTAGCAGTTCACACATAGGCCGCAGTGTGTTTTAGGTCGTAGCAGGAGACAGACAAACGTTTACGCCGATTGGAGTCCATCGGAAGTAAGTACTTTCTCTGTTTGTATATGTTTGCATAAGAGTGTGCCTCCACATTCGGTCTCCCTGTCGACTTCGCACTCCCTCATTGCCCCACACCACTGTGCTCTAACCAACCTCACCTGCACCCATTTTCGAAGTCGACACAAGCCTCACATTACTCCCATTGCGCACTTCCTGTTTGTGAGTTCGATCCAATGGCACTCTTATCATAAATCCGCAAACCCGCACCACCGCCATTGCCCACTTCCTGTATCTGCGCTCGAACCAGCAGCGGTCTTATCGCAACTCTTATAGTAAAACCGTAAAACGCAACTCGCATGGTATCGCTCTTTCGGATAAAAAACCGGACGCTACGCCGGTTCGGAGCCACAAAACCGGTCGGTATGCAGGTTCGGAGCGGTTTTGCTTGCCGATTTTGGACTTAAAAAAAACATTATCCCTACACCGGTTCGAGCTCACATACCGGAAGGAATGTGCCCTTGAATCGGTGTAGCCCTACTACTTACAGAATTTCTCACTTTTCTGACGTGACAATTCTGCATTATAATATTTCCATGTAAAATAATTTACCCCATTTTGTTTATATGGTTTTAGGTGTTCATACACTTATGTTGTGACAGAATCCCTTTTTTATCTTTCTTAGTTATTTTTGAAACATGTAGTAATTTTGCGCAGAAAAGGTAATGAATTTGAAGGTTTTATTTTCTTAAAGTGGCGAAAATCATAATATAAATCTCACAGACCTTTTCTTGTCTTTTGTTTTTATTTACTCTATCACGTTATTTTTCAAGCACTTTATAGTTTTTTTGATTATGTGTAACATTTTAATTATTGAATTTTGATTTAACTATGAAATAGATGAAGATGGATTTTTTACTTCATTTTCTTTTTATTCTGGAAGGAGTTAATTCGTTTTATGAGAGAAAGTAATTTAAAAGATAAGAATTTGAGGACGTCTTTTGACTTTAGATTTTTGTAATTTCTGTACATACTACGCCGTTGTGACTTATCGATTGACTTATTCATCAGCACGAGAATAAGCAATAGAACCATGAAGTTCTTGAGGTTTGTTGCTCTTGTGTAGCAGAATATAGGTAAAAAACAGCAAATTTTTCGATATTACCAAAAGGCGTGAATTGTTATGGAATTTATATTTTCAACTCGTGGTGGGCGAATGTCTTCTGGTTTAGTTTTTCTTGGCACCAATTTATGTTGCATAAAATGATATTTGGAATATCCAAAGACAGAAATAAGTTAATAGTTAGAACAATTATTTTCAATTTTATGATTTTTTGAACCAAGGAAGAATGAGGGTATCTTGCTAAAGAAAAATCAAAATATTTTAAAATATATTTTTATTGGATATTTGGTAATATACCGTGTAAATCTGTAAATATATTTATTTTCATAGATTAAATGTTGCTATGATGAAGTCAATATAAATATGGTGTTGCACGTCTAGTGAAATAACTCTTATGTTTCTTTAGAAGGGACACTCGTTGATGGCGACGGTAGTCTGTAAATGTTTTCCTTGTCCAACCCTGCGGACTATCGCCCACATCACCACAGCTTGAGCCTCCGCCGCGCTGGTAGAGAAGTTGAGTAGTGCGCGAGTTGAATCGTTCGTGAGTTGAAAAGTGCGCAACTCCATGACTATTCCCCAATGGTGCGAAACTGCATTTTTATCACCAGCAAGGGCTCTAATGACCTCGATGTTGGCGAGCTCTAAATCCCCAATTTATAAATGAATGAAAGTGAATGAAAGAGCGAATGTAAGTGAATGAATGAGTGAATTGATGTGAATTAATGAGTGAAATCCCCCAAAACCTGACACTCTATTTGGTGTAACTTCTTCGCACTTACCATAGATCAATTTGACGTGAGGTAGAGATTTTCTCTTTGAATGTTCGGGTTTAACCTTAATTGTACATACTCATTCATCACGACGGTATCGAAAAGAATGTTTTCCAATCTAACCTCGATTTATTTTCATTATTTTTACATGTCACCCCGTTCCCACGCCGACCCTTGGGATGCCATGGTTTTCTTATGCCCACGGTGCTCGTTTTCAAATAGTAAGTCATATTTTGTTGAAATTGCTCTTGGAATTCTGGATTGACATTAACATAAACACATACTTACCCCAATTTCACCTCTTATGGATAGAATTTCGTAAAATGGTAACAAACATATAATATTGCCATGCAAACCACACAAGTTTGTAAATTTTCAATTGGAGAGGCAACTTAGATGTAACCGTAAAATTAATTAACAATATATTTTTTCAGTTTTGAAACGGAATTAAAAATTTATCACAATTTTGAAACGGAATGACAACGTACATTCATACGAACGAAGCAAGTTAAATAAAGCTTGTAACATGGAGTAATTTACTAAAAATATATATTTTTTAATTTGTAAATATTTATATTAAGATATGGAAACCATAAGGATGCGTTACATCACTAATATCTTTGATCCTAAGCCACCGGTCTCCTGTGACAATAAGTAGATACATACATGCAATTAATCAGAAGATGATGGGATTTCTTCGATATGAGTTTCAATACTAGTAACTTTTAATTCCAAAAAAGTTCAGAAATATTACATTATTTGCTTTCAGTCTCCATCAGTCACGTACAAAAATCGAACTCTTTTGTCCAATGTGTGAGTGACTTTTATGTTTTATTTCCTACTTTTCATTTACTTTATAATTTTTTAATTTATACAAGACGGTAGCTACGCTTCATTTTCGAAATTCCCGAAACAACAGTCTGAATGGGATAAACGCAAATCAATTTTTTTACAGAAACAATTCACAATTCACAATTCACCATTTCAGAGAACTAGAATAAGTATTTACACAAACAAAAACGCTTGTAATTTTTCCCTTCTTTTAGTACTATTTAAATAACTTATATGTTGTATTTTTAAGTTTTTCTGGCATTTTAAAATTAAAGAATCCATGAATATTAATTTAAATGCTCAAGTGACAATATTTTCATACAATTAATTTTTGATGGAAATATTTATTTATATTGATATGATATAACACTTTTTAATACTCTTATATCTCTATTTGTTACGAGTATTACGAAATAAAATACCAACCTGGAGTTCCCTCCTCGGAAAACTTTTTCATGGACCCGCCAATGTCAGGTGACTTTATTTAGGGAAGAGCACTAATCCCAAAAGTTGAGAAGCTCTGGAATCATCTTACAATGGTAAAAAACTGAATTTTTTTACTCATTTCAAGAAAATGCTTTGCATGGTATTGCTGTGGTTCAAAATATTTTAACTCAATTTACAAGGGAACTTTCAACAAGTGCAGGTCGAAAGTGGTCCTGATTTTTTAAATAATGAACCATTGACTGTAAGAGTATCCTGTGAAAATATTAGCGACGATGGCACACTGAAAGGCACTGAAAAAAATTCCGAAAAACAGATCCTTTCGCACGTCTAAATGCATTTTTATGGGACTTGTACAACCCTCAACTAAGAAGCGGACGAGCATCGACGACCGAATCACGTGGCTGAGCTATGATTCGTCCGACTTCTAGGTATCTTCACTATTCAGGGAGGTATGAAAATGCAAACGAACAATGCTTTTTTCCCGCACATTTAAGTAAAATAATAGAATCAGCCAAGTTAAATAGTAAAACAATATATGTAAGTTCAGTTAAGCATGTTATGCATGTTCTAGTTTCCTTTCGCTAACTTTGTATTCAAATAAAATGTTAGTTCTTAAATTATATGTATATTTTATTTAAATATTGTCAGTACTAAACGTTACCTTTAAAAAATTATCATAATATAAATAACGTACAGGAGGAAATGAAAGGGTGCATCACAATTCATTTCAACTCTTTTTTCATTTTGGATACAAGAGAAATAAATTATTTTCGGTTCCAATAAAAAATCACCCATTTTTTAATGTTACTGAATGTGTGTTTGTATGGATTTCAGTATGTATTTACTCGTGCATTTTCTTGTAAAAATGAGTATTTATTGTACACCTGAAACATTTTCATTAAAAAACTGAACAATTTACAAAATGTGATTCATTTTGCTTATCTCACATTTTTGTGATGCAATTAAATACCACTGGCACTTTAAAAGATACTATGAAAAAAAATTATTTCCATATTTTACAACGAAAGACAGAGAAATATAAATTTTTAATTAGGGTCTAACAAATGTATGAAACAATTTAATTATAAAGCGATAGATATTCGTATTTTGAAATATCAACAGGATTCAGTGTCGGAGAATACTGAGGTGATATCACGTCATGCAATGCAAAACTTATCGCAGCAACTTACTGACCTTTCACTACAGCAACTTTTTCGGCCAGTACTGGAAAGGGTTGCCTTTCCTCATGATTGTCCAAAGTGTGAGCAGAAAGAAGACGCCAATAATTGGCAAACGCCTCGATTTTTTTCAGTGTCTTCCAATGCCCCATCGTCTCTAACATTTTGACATAACGTACTAATAGTCAATATGTTGCTGTATAAAAAAATAAGGACCACTTTCGACATTGTGGAAAGTTCCCATGTTAGTTCGACATGAAATAATATTTCACATTGAAGAACTTAAATGTTATATCATTTCATCAAATGTTATATCTAGCGCAGCTATGTACATGCTCCCTTCGTGGCTACGGTGTTAGCGTGCTCGTTCTTCACCAAGTCATCCCGGATTCAATACCCGGTGGGGCCAGAAAAAACTGTAGTTTTTCACATTAATGTCCCAGTTCATATAGCTGTGACTACTGAAAAGCGAACCTTCCTTCTTCTACCCACCTCCTCCTAGTATCAATAACCCGATCTGTAACAAACGACTTCTACTAACCTCCACGTGGGCCAAGTTGTTCGTATAGCCAGTTAAGCGGCCCACCTACTAACAATAACCTTCCACCTACCTCCTATCGCTCCATGTAGATAAGCTTCAATAACACGCTACATTTCCCATTTACAAATACTACAGTGAAAAAAAAAATGTACATGAAAAATTTGCCATGTGAGGAAAATTTTAATTTGTTGGGGAGAAGAAAAAGGGAAAGCGAGAAAATTGGAAATAATGAATTGAATTTTAAGTTTTACTTGAAACTACTTCCTTTAACATTTTTTTGTGTTTTTGTAAATTTGTCAGAGTGTTCCCACGACAGGGATTCCACAACCAGTGTCCTACAACGAATAAGTAACTATTATTTTAAGTAACTATTATTTTATTACACTTCAATGATTATTAATAAAATATATGAGGTCAATTTAGTGTAGAAGTGTGGTAGGTGGGATTTTTTGGTGATATTTCAAATCCTTCGTTTGTCCCACCCTTCACTCGTGTGGACACCGTTTTACCAAATCCAGTCAGTTCTGCCTCACATTTATGACCAGCCAGGTTTCAGTATGCTTTCCTTTTTCATTTCTGTTATGTTTGATGGCACTATAGAGTAAAATCTTTTTGCATCGGAAGAATGTATCTTTCGGATTTTGTGAAGTAGTACCTTTTTATTATTTTATTTTTTTCGTTAAATATTTTCATAAAACTTTGATTCATTCATTTTAACTTATGTTATCTCATCCTGGGAGGATAAGAGAGAAAGAGAGAGAGGAGAGAGAAAGATGCATGACAATTAAAGAATTGCGCCGTGGTCAGCGAAATGAATCAGAAATCAATTGATCCCTTAGCGATGGATCGTAGAGGCGTCGAGCTTTAGCACAGACTGAAGAAGGAGTTGTGACCTGATATCGGATGCTTTTCGTCGGCAAGATATACTTAAACTAATACGCAAAAAATTAGACCATTATCTAATTTTGTTAAGTCCCTTTAAGTCTATTTCTGTGAATTGCAACGAAATCAAGCTGTTTGCGAGATGAACTGGCAGGAAACGTTTGTGTACCAATCGGAGTATTGTCTTAAAAGAGTACTTCTGCGTATAAATTACCATGACTGATAACTTCTTTTTTGCGTACGTCTCAAAATTATCTCAAAACAAATATTTCTTTAGTATACCATCAAAATGGTTAGAACCACTTTTAAGAAACCAATTAGGATAATTAAAAACAGACGATCCTCAAAGTAGACTTGTTTATTCCATGAGATTTACAAAGATGGCGTTTCAACCTGTGTTTAGGTTATCCTCAAATGTTAATAATGAATAAACAAAATACTTATACATGACAACTGTAGAACAAAAACATCATAAACAAATAAACAAAAAAGTTTCTACAAGAAAGAAAAATAATAATTATGAATTGAAATATGAAATTATAAATTGAAGATAAATGATCTATATCAGATAATCAATTTAATGTATTCCTTGTTCCTTTTGCATATTATAAAGATGTATTTGTTGGACAGCGGGACTGGAACTGCTTCATAGACGAACTAAGCCCTGTTTAATTCGCATCTGGACGTCTGGATAGTTGTCCATGAAGTTTGCAGAAAGGTTACGGCGAAATTAGGTCACATATCTTCTTTTTGCAATAACACATTATGAGCCATGAAATGTAGTGTATCATGATACTAATTATCATCGTTTATCCCTCAAAAGTAAACAAAACTTCAGGTTCGTTTTCGATTCGTTAATACGAGAAAATAGCTATATACGCCGACATTGTTCTCCTGTGAATGTAGACAATGCGATTGGTCGCGAGGCAGCAGCAGTGGCGCTGTCTCTGGGAGCACTATGGCACCAGGCTCCTCGATCCACTGGTGGCTGTTTGTGGTGGCGTCTCTGGCGGCCAGCAGAGCGTCGCTTCGCTGGCTCTTGGCTGATCCTCCTCCGCCTATCCCCAATGCGGCCTCCATTTTCGACCGCATCTTTCTGCCAGGTGTGTTCCATTATATATCACTCGTTCATTTCATTTCGATGAGTGTCTGGGATATTTATTGCAATGTTGTCTCCGTCAAATTTTGTGACATGGTAAGACAGTGAATTACGGATTATTGTCAAACTACTAATATAGTTTACTAGCAACCCGCCCCGGTTTCTCTCGGGTGTTTTAGTTACATTGCACTTTAACTTTTATTTATACTTTAGAATAGTCGAAAATGGGAAGTCAAAGATGTTCACGTGAAGCACCTCACTCCGGGTAGCGCGCGAGTCGAATGCTTGTCTGGTCCTCCCGAGGATATACACGACGATGGCAGCTTGTAAAACTAAAACGCTTGTAAAATCTAAACTATTCGTGCAAATTTCACGATTTAAAGACAGTTTTCATCTTTCTCAAACGCACAAAACAGAATGCTTTTAATTGGATTAGGATTCATTTTTATCTACTTAGTTACACTTTTTGAAGTCTTTTAACACGTCTATTTTTAAAACCTTTTTTTTCAATAATTTTGGTTAACGTTTGTAGATAGACATATGCCGTCGCGGACGTTTTTGTAGAACTCTTTGAGGCGAACAATATAGCCATTCATAGTTTTCACCTTCCTCTAACCGTTTAGGTAGTGTAAGCGAATAAAAGTCTCCAAAGATTAATTTTTCCTCCAACTTGATTGTCTATTTTCGTTATTGCCCATTACTGGCAATACCTAAGGTAAAAGATTATTTGCCAGAAAACATATCTATGAATTAAAAAAAGAATCACGTAAATCGGATGAACAGTATTGGAGCGTATAAAGGACACACAAACAAACAAACAAACAAACTTTCATATTTATATATTAGATTTTAATTGGGTGAAATTAAATTAAAAACTTCATCGTTCTAGAGAGTTAATGAAAACGTATTTTGTGTGTTATCTTTTTTTAAATTTATTTTTGCAATCATTGTTTTCATAACCCATTATTTTGATGTCCTTAATCAGAATTTTTTAAGTTTTTCCTCAGGTTCAAAAATATGCCTATGTACTCGAATCATCTTATACCGTTACTCCTCTTAGAAAAAATCTTCCTCTTTCTTCAGGTATTGATAGTTTCTAACAATGAACCACGAAAACAATTTAAAGTTCAAATTTTATTCAGGGAGTTTTAAATTGGTATTTCACTTTTAAGGTGCACTTTCTGAGAATAGTTCCTTTCTGGTGCCATGTGCATTCCTAATTAAATAATCTGAGAAAATAAGAAATGTGAACGGAAATAAAGATAACATTTACCAAATCTCACCAAAAAATTAGCAACTAAAATATAGAATAGGATGCAGAAATGCCCCGTTTTCTTTTTCAATGAATGTAACGCCCATAGAGATTTTGGGTACACTGTTTTCTTACACTAATTTTATCAAAAGTTTTCTACATGGAGTCGGTCGCGACCGACCTTGTGAAAGAAAGATAGACTTGGATACTCGAACCTTCGTGTGCACTTCAATGCATCCTAACAGTTGATCAATTGAACTGAAAGCCTGGCGGATGGATGCGACGCTAGCCTCTGGCGATCAACTACGATCGTGACGTATCTGCTGGTTGTGGTCTGAGGCTTGCAATAGAGTCAGAAGCATAAGTGCGTCAATTGCCATCAAAAGAATGATCACAAAAGCATTATACCTGTTCCTACGGCTTTCCTTCCATTCACTTCTCTAATTTAATGCTAATTACCTCGAAGTCACGTTGTCTATCATGATCTTTACCTTTTTTATTTTGTTCATCGGAGATAGTTTCTGATTTTCTCTTAGAATATTACTCCCTCCGTCCAGTCGCGTCGTAGCAGTCGTAGAATCTTTTCAAACCTGTTCCGGCGAACAGCAGTGTCGTCTTTCTTTATCCCAGGAGGAATATGGATGCAAAGGTACCGGATCCCAAGCATAGGAAGAGGGTGTAGGGGGAGGGGAGAACAATAATCAAGATACTTATAGCCTAACCGTACCGAGGATCATTTTCTCTAAGTATCAATAAACACCGTTGATTTGTTTAGACGCATATTCTTTTACAAACCATCTTCTGAACTAAACTCATCAACTTTTTTTTCTTTCAGGCGGAGTATTACAATACCCCCTAGTCTCTCCACCTCTCATTCTATTTTTATCCCCCTTTTATTCTTTTGCTTCCATTATGTAAGTCTTTTACAATTTTTCCCCTTTTTGTTTTTACATTATCCATCTCTTCCATTCTTTCTTTCGAAACTTCACATTAGATTATATAATCTAATTATTAGTTAATACAGCATCAGTAGTCGTAAATACATTTGTAAATACTTAGCAATTTATTATTATATAATCATTTTTTCATGTAGACATTTTACTTGACTATAATTTGTAAATTTATAATTATGTAATTATTTCATGTTCGGCAATAAGCCCCATCCAGATTAGGACTTCGCTGGATTTTACTCAGTCGATTATGGTATTACCGATATGCTCCCTAGTTATGATTCCCGGTGTTAAATGTAAATAAGATCCTCCTATTCCTTTTTCATCTTGTATTAGAATGTAAATGTATTTTTTTTAATTGCTAGACAGACGAGCAGTCCGATTCTCACCAAAATCAAGACAGTTTTTATTATTATTACCTTCAAGGCAGAACAAGCACAGCCACCGCTCGATGAAAGCACGGAAAATGAATCATGAGCTAATAAAAATGAAGGAAAGATTTATGAAAAATATCTTACTGTTCAATTAAATGTAAAAATATTTGCATATTTATGTCCTAGTTATATTTGAATAAATTAAATTAGACCCGTGGCGTAGTGCTTGCCTTCTACCTCTGGGGACGCCGGTTCAAACCCGGTTCGATCCAAGCAGAGTCCGAGGTGATGTTGTGGTGGTCGGAGCGGTGCTCGTGTCAGGTTTTCTCGGGGTGTCTCCCGTTTCCCCTGCCCATCATTCCACCACAACTCATAATCATTCACCCCCATTTCATATTCCCAAGCCAACTTGAAAACTCGTGGGAATTATCTAAATTCCTAATTAGGAGAGGGGATTCTACGGGCTGATGATAAATAAAAAACTTAAATTAACAACTAGTTTGGTAATTCTCAATTTATTTTGTTACTTTTGGGTAGCAATACCAGAGTTTGATGGAAAGAAGTTGAGGACCGATAATCGAATAGATAGAAAAGTTGTGCGCATGACGGCTTTTTTTTCGGTGCAGATGACACTCATTCAATTCATATTACCGTTAAATTCAGAAAACCATTGTAAAATAAACGAGAAAGTTTGAATGCTGAATTGATTTTTTTATGTCATTGAACGTATTAAATACAACACCATGTATCAAAGAACAGGTATTTCTGTAAAAGAAAATCCAGTAACATTTCGTTTATTTTTATCTGTAGAGCATGCCGAAGGTTGCAAGCGTTCACTATGTGATTTAAAACTTTCGAGAACTGGCTGTTGAAATATTACGTCCAAGATTTATTTGTAACACTGTGCTCTTGACTAAGAAAAAATATTGGTGAATTCAATAAAATATAAAAGACAAAATAATACTTTTGAATTTTACACAAAAAGATAATTTCAATAAAATATCAGTAATAAAATAATTTGATTATTAACGAATGTTTGTAAGTTTGTACAACTTTTGCGAACTTAAAAATAATTTATTTATTTTGAAGGTATTAAGAAAATTGCATACTTTATACAATTCGTGTTGGTAAAAAATAATTACACTAGTTCACGAGTATGATAATACATGTGTCGGGGTAATCAGTATTTTAGTTCCTTGAACTTAAGAATGATCAATGATCTGAAATTTCTTTGCGTGTTCTTTAATAAAAGAAACCCGTCCAAAATAAACAAATTATAATTACAGAAGGAAACTACAAAGTAAGAATGCAGTCAAGATCATTGTGAACAGGTGCGGACGAGTTTAATTGGATGAACTAAGAAATTGACTGATGTCAAACATAAAAAATATACAATATTTACACATTGGTCTTTTGAGTAATTTTAGTCAGAATTTATAAAAGAATGTCTCATGAGGTCGTCCACAAGACCTGAATTAGTATTGAAGCAGTTATCTGCTAACTCACGAATATCTGTAGTCGTCCAATCCCAGTTCTTGCTTATTAGTTTCTGCAATGACGGGTTGATAGTTCTCTTGTACTTGATACCGTCAGATTTGCACAATTAACACTTTAATGCAAAATTTGCTTACACTTAAATATCTTTCACTTATATGCTTGAAATTGATAGTCCAAGTTGTGAATGTCAGTTAGGACAGACTCTGATTGATGACACTCGACGAATGTCGGAATCAATTTGTCACTTTAGTGAGATCAGCACACGTAGCTATAAACTTTCATAGTTCACGAATTGTTCAATTATATGGATTACATTATAGCGACTAGGCGCTGAATAGGCACAGATTTCTGGTCGGCGGTGGAGTGAGCGTGTTACTTAATAGTGAGTAAGAAAAAGCGATTCTACTCTGTAGTTTACAATAACACGTTTGCGCACGAGAGAGAGTGATGTTCTCTTCTTAAATAACAAGTACTTGTTCCCTTGCATTTACTTGTTCACCTGCATTTATCGTACAAATATTTTTATGTTCGTACTAAATATAATAAATAAAATGTTATGATTCATCGAAAACATCAATTGTCTTTATGTGCAATGAATTGTGTTTGATGGAAATATTTACATCTATAGATGTAAATATTTCCATCAAACAATATTTTTTAATCAATGCATGCAGAACTGAGAAAATTGTAAGTAAAACTAGTGGTGTAGTGATTAGTGGTGAACGGGTGGTGTAGTGAATAACACCCCTGCGATCAAAGCAGGATTCCCGGGTTCGATACCCGGCTCGTCGCCATTTTCACCCGACCGAAAGTTATCACAAGAATCTCATTGTATTGTGACGGTTTTGAGTGACGGAAGGTTTTAAGATATCAGACGTTAAGATGGGGACGTTCTTTCTTAACGAGAATAGTGTTATATAGGACGTATGGTGAAATTTTATATTAGAATCATCACATTAAGTAAGAAACTACATTAACTGTATACAGTGTAATCAGAGATCCTCAAAGGGACTACTCAATTTAAGAAGTAAATTCGGGGATCTGATAAGAAATTCTTGGGGGCCTATGAGTATGGAAGGAACTGAATAAAACTTAATTGTTTGATAAATGAATGATCTAACGAAATATTTGTACTCAAATTCACTGTTAAATTGTGTGAGAATATTGATTTATAGAATACAAACAAAAAATATAAAAATTGCGACAGTGGCATAGGATTAGGTATAGGAGTTACTGCGTTCATATGTTTTTGTTTCAAAGTAGCAGGAAATCTCTTATTTTCTGAAGCTACACAAAGCTGAGTTCCTATATTTGTAAAAGAAATTCCCCGTCCATAAAAAACATTCCTTCCTTTCCATCTGAGCTTTCGCTCTCCTTTCCATGTGAGATAATGTTCAATTAAGATAGATTTTTTTTCAGTTCCATAATGTTCACAGTAAGGTACTACAGTTTTCTTTTACAAATTCTCACAGATTCTCACTAGATTTACCAGACTGTTTTGAAGAATTTATTCTAAAGAGTAAGGAAAACTGTAAAAAAGGGGGATTTTCGTTGCGTTACATTATTAATACAACAAGCTAGTAATTTTTTGTTACCAAGATGAAAAAGACAATTGAATTTCATTACCTCTTAGAAAGAGAACAGATTTGCATACCGGATTGCCTACCCAGGTTGCGGCAGCATTGAATTCCCTGTTTTCCCATTATTCCCATAGTGTAAAAGAGGGTGAAAGGCGGAAGATGACAATTTTTCAACACATAGATGCGTATTTGCCGTTCCAAAGTCATGCATACACCACATTCATTCACATATCCATTTATATAAATGTTACGGATTAAGATTATGTTTGATAATTTAGATGGGAAGAGGTGATTGATAAGAAAATATTGATTTTGGTCATGAGGAGGTTGGCAGGTTGCAAGGATAGTTTATATCGACGCTTTATTAGATATAAGGTTATAGTAATCATTTATTAATGCGGTATCTACGGAGAGGAGAGAAACTAGTTTTAACTCTCCTCGCCGGAACACATGACTGTTTAAACGCAAATATTCTGAAAATTTAAGATATTGGAGGAAGTGAGATGTGTTTCTGTGATATGTCCCTATTAGCCCGAGAACCGGTCATATACAAAACCTATGGATCGACCTACATGAGTGAAATTGTGAGTAAAACTATCACAGATCTGAAGGGAGTCACCATTAGTTGAGGCTAGTTTTGCCCGCATCTTCGAAATATTATGTCATTTCCGGTTATGATTTCAAAAGTTTTCTTAATTCATTGAATACATAGATCAAACTTATTCCAAATTATAGATTCTGACGTATAGAATAGAATTATGGTGGGGTGTCAAGGTTAGTTAACACGCAATCCCATGGCATCCTCATCAAAGTTATTTTTTCTTTTTACTTGACTTATGTTATCGAATACATCGACCGTTTTTTTTATATTAAAGCTGGAACTCTATACTTTTGAAAGAAAAAAATGCTGCCTGTGCTGTTTTGCCGGAATCAACGAGGTTGCTCTGATTCAAATTATTATAAATCCCGTAAGCGTAGCCCATCATCTGATTTCAATTTTTTGCAGAGTTTAGTAAGAAATTCAATAGAATACTAAGCAATAGAAAACTGACTGAACTCAACAAAATGTAATGCAATGTATGTATTGTCAGATAAGCGTCTCATTTTGATATTGCGGAAAGTTCAAGGTAATGTAGTGCTATTGATGTAATAATTCACTTTGATATAATTATGAAAAGGAAAAATGCAAATAATTATGAAAAGGAAAAATTCAAATAATTATGAAAAGGAAAAATAAGGTAATATTATCGATAATGTTATATTCAACAGAAATATTAGCTGTATACACTGAACACAGAGTAGGTATACATAATAAATATTGTACACAGAGAGCAGATACTCAGGTAAACGGACATTGAAACGTGTCGCTGATGTAGGGTTTCCATTAATTTACTTCCTAAATCCTGTAACTATATAAAAAAGTATATATATCACAAAATATAATTCCCACAGACAATCGTTTTCTAGGAATTCATCCTAAAAGCATATATAGCTAGTAGATTCATTCCTAATAGATATATTCTTGCTTGTAACAAATTCAATTGTCCGAATACCAGAACCTGGATGAGTGAATCATTCTCTCAAACAGCAAAAGACTAGAATTTGTGCCTTGTGTAGAAAAGAAATAACTTTATTAAGAAAACTAAGCACTGGCAATAAATTATGATAAAGGTGAAGATCCTTACGACACAGACCGTGAGACAAAAATCCGTACTTCATCGTGACTAGAGTTACTTCACTACTAGTAAGTCTTCAGTTACTTACATCTCTTTAAGAAATAGGCGAGTCTTCGTTGCAACAAGAAGAATGTATTAAACAGTAATATAAACAATGTAATATAACATTTTAGAGCACATAATCTTGTAAGAATAAATCTGAGTAATAATAAATAATTTCACTGCATATAAGATGTGAACATTTGTCAAATTTGTCACGGAATTTTATATCAATAGCACTACATTATTCTGAACTTTCCATAATTATACCAAAATGAGACGCTTATTTGACAATATATACATTGCATTATCATACTGGAGCATTATCATATAACATATCATACATTGCATTATCATACTCCATTAATATAATGATAGAGTATAACAAGAATTAAGAGAGAAATTCTAGTTCCTCCCGCGGTTCGTGGCAAGAAACCTACATTCTTTTATTGTTTTAACATTGAACCCATTTTATCCCACATTTATATTTTCTCAGATGATTAACAAGGATATAAACTATTTTAAGAATTAATATGAAAATTTTCAAAGCGGTGCGTTTTGAGAAATTAAAAATCATTTTGAATTTGATCTATGAGTTCTCTATTCGACCAGCTCTCCAACTATATAAAATGAGTCAAAATGAAATGTATCAAATTTCACCAAATTCTATTTCCATTCAGTTGCACTTATCGTGTTGTTGTGCACCAGAGAGAATATTGTCAGATGTTCTCGCATAATGTAATCCTGAGGTAATTACTTCAGGACAGGGAATTTACCACCATCAAAATAAATAGAACAAGGATAAACACAAAAGATAATTCCAATTAAGAGACAAGTTTATAAACATAAGAAAAATTATTGCAACTATTAGGAAATATTAGCAACGTTATTACAAAATTGTATAAATACAAAGTTACAAAATTTTCAATTTGTAATTTAAAAAAAAAATTAAATTCAAAGTTACAAATAGTATTAATCAGACTCGTTGCACTAGAATAAAAAATCTACACATCAATAATGAACCTCAATATTCATTACCATCCACTCAGTCTATGCTTGCGTGGCAAAAATATCACCGCACTTCCTACAAGTCTACACAACTTCTATGTTTTGAAATTTATAATCGTGAAATTGAGGTGAGGTTGCTTCCATTTGTATTCCATGAAACCTTATTGGAAAGTTTCTGTGCCACCACTTTCGCACCGTAACACCCTTAGAGTGTGGAGTGAAGTCAATTTCAAGAAAAAACAAACAAAAATATTAGAGAGATATCAGAAAAAGCTAGTCTTGTGTTTACCGCCTCAATAATGAACTCTCAGTATGATAAATAAGAAAATGGTCCACGTCTGAAGACCACCTCTCTCCCATTTCCCCAACTCCTCTTGAAGGGTGATAGTTTCAGATGTTCCAAAACGGTTTAACGTGGTGTACCGTGCCTTAGGTCTACTATCACCGCTGGGCGTATCCCTCTACAAACCATTCACTCCCATTGCGATAAATCTACGAGGTAAAAGCGATTGGTTTGTGACAAAATCATTTCATGAATGTTGTTGGACATAAGTAGCATATCCGTAGAAAAACATTCAGACCCACCATCTAATCGAACTCATGCACACCTTTTTCACACCAAAATGTAAGTTGATCGCTTGAATAAATTACCTTCTTATATCAAAATAAACAAACAAACGAGAAGAGTGCTATATTTCATATTGAACCCTTTGCAACCCTGTTTCAAAGTTGAACCCTTTGCACCAATTGAAATCGTAGAGCCTCCCACGCTGCAACTAGTGCACAACGTTCCTGTGATGTGGCATCAGTAGGTCTGCACCCCCTCATTCAGCCTTGTCATTTTCCCTTGTGTCGGATTTCCCCTGTGAGACGCAACCCAACGCATTCCTCAAAGCCACAAGTTGCATTACTCACAATTCGGAGATGAACCCCGAAAGCCAGCGTATGTCGGATTGCGTGTCTCGGAAAAGTGTGACACGATCATGGACATTGGTACATGACCTTCGTCGCAGAGGGTGTAAATCCCTTCCTCATGAAGGGAGAAAACATTAATTGTATGTTACAGTATGAAGTGTAGTGTAAATGATCTACAAGGTATGTAGATATATTTATATACACGTAGTTGATTATAGTATGGTTGTAATAGTGTAATAATTAGTGCAGTATTACAAATAAAATAATATTGCAAGACCATGAAACAGACTTATTCTTTTAGTCTTATGAAAACAGTAAATTTGTTGAAACGTCGGTCAGAATAATATGTAGTTCTATTAAAGATAGAGACTTTCCTTAAGAACCTCCCAAGTAATTTTTAAATAAGGGTCAAATACTGAAGATGGTATTAATAAGTGGGACTGGAACCATAGGTGATGATGGTTGTGGTGATACAACAGATGAAATAAGATTCTTTGGTGTCTAATTTGCTAAGTTTGAGCGGCATGTAAGTAAATGTGTAAAGCATATAGCCACTCATATTAGGAAATTGGTACTTCGTTTAAAAGATGATAATTTATTTGTAAGAAGTAGACATAATAATGCTATACCTGGGCACATGAAGTAAAATGTTAAGTGTACATATAAGTTAAGTAAATTGATCAATGAGGCTGGAAAAGTAAAAAATAGATTTAAGACAAAATTATAGAACCTAGAAATGTAATATGTAATCATGGAGATATTAAGCAGTTTGGAAGCTAATAAGTGTATGCTGCACTGCTCGGTTCCATATGAAGTGTTCCGAGTATTCATGATTTCACAAGATATATTTTACGATAACATTGTGAGGTTACAGAGAAACAAATGCCTAATTTTAATAAATTAAATTCTGGAAAAGACATAACATTCCATAGGCTAAACATTTCATACTGAAATAGCAGAAAACTGTTTAAAAAATTGAGTGATTCAAGTACTTATGTTGATATCCAGATGAGCATTAGGGCATAAATTTTGCATAATTATCAATACCATAAACAACTAATACATTGCCCAATGAACAGTTAGTAGCTGATGTAGACTGTATTTGGACTGATGAATTTATGCGCTAATGTAATAACAATAAATAAAGGTGATAAATGACAATAATATTAAATCCATTATTAAGGAAGTTAAAAAGCACAATAGTTTTTTACAGAGCATGATAATATAGTATTTTTTAAGTCTTTATACTTGTCGCACAATGACCATGAATCAATAGCTTTTTCGGAGGACACAGATCATTGCATAGAGATCCTACCAATAGAATCAGGACCTGAAAAACAAGTTAGTTCTAGAACTATGTAATGTACCACGAAACTAGTCTCAGTGATTTCTTTTGGGGTTTGAAATCCTATAACATTTATAAATACACTTTAACACAATCAATTTTTCATAATTGTATGTACACAAAAAAACATTTTGCTATATTATAATTCCCATCAGCATTGAAAATTACAAGTTACATAAAAAAACATAATTTCATAATGCATAGTTTTAACCCTTTTTAAAGTTTGTAGACAATCAATGATAGTTCAAGTATTTTACCAGTTTTACAAACCTATGAAACCCACACAATTAATCTCTTCATTTCCAAAGTCTGGCATATTCACAAAATATTCATTACTCACAGTCTCTCAGAATTCAAGTAACTGAACTAGCAGACGCTTAAAACTGTCACTCAAGGTTGCTTGTGCAGGCAATAGGTAATAGATGAATTTGCAGTCTCTTTCAGCTCGTTCTCATCTGTCTCCTCGCCAAATCACCTCGCCAAAGGAAAATGCTTGTTCCTCCGCTCTTACAATGACACTTCATAAATGCCAATACGATTTCAACATAGTGAACATAACACGAGTAATAAGATAACGGATTCACTCTTCCTCGTTTCTTTACCCGTTAAATCAAAAGAAAACTTCACACCTTCTCTGTCAACCAACCTGGGAATCACACAGGTCCCGATACTGTCACTTCCCTACCCCACTCTCCTTCCCTCATCTTAACATTCTACCACTCATCCCTCACCTTTTCGCATCTCAACCACACCGCCTCCACCACCCCCGCGTATGCGCAGAGCAAGACGACGGGCTCTATGGTCGAAACCACTTACCCAATCAATATCATTGATATTAGTACAACACAAAAGGAAAAATAGGAACATATGTGAAATCTAAGTAGTGGAATCACAACACATAGCTCTTAGTCCAGTATTTAATTTTTTTTAAAGTCGTACATATGAAACAGATAAGAATATAACAAACTTGCTCAAATAGTGAACTTTCGACACTGACAATATAAACGACTCTGTTGCATTGCATTCCAAAATATTTAAAAAACACTAACTTACTTGCAGATTATGAATTGATTTCTTTGGATATAAGTAGTTTATTTGCCTTTAGAATTTGAAATTTTCTGCTGGAAGGGAGGGGGGGAATTCATGCTATAAATGTAAGTAATATAGAATGATTGATGGAGTGGCTATGGGGAGCCCCATAACTACAATCATTGCAGTCATAATTATGTATAAGATGATGCCAAATAAACTCCACCCTTTTGAGTACTATTATTATAAGTATGTTAATGATTTCCCACATGTACCCACACGTATAGAGATGTTTCGCTTAATGTATTTGACTCTAATCCTACTAAATTGAATTTCACCATTGAAAATTCCAATCATGACAAATTACCATTTCTGGACTTAATTTTCATTAAAAATGGTGGAACAATTAAGGTGGATTGGTCCCGTAAACCATCAAGATCGGACAGGAATTTACGTTTTAAGTCACGCCTTCCTTCGGTGCATAAAGTTAATATGGCATCAGACCTAAACTGTAGAACCCTTCAACTATCTGACAAGAGATTTCATAAGAAGAATATAGAGCTTGTAGAGAAAATATTGAACAGCAATGGGTTTCCTGGATTATTAGTTAACGACTTTTTATACAATTTAGGTTCCAAAAAAATATTAACAAAGAGAAATAATGAAGAATATACAAATCGTTTATGTTAAAGGAATTTCTGAAGCAATTGGTAAATCGTTCAGAACAGAAGTGAATGTTATTATACACATAGATAACCCACCACATTTTAACCAAACGTCTAAATGAAACAGTTAAATGATGAACATTAACCTTAATCTTACCATTTAAGAATATATTTAGGTCGGAATACTCATCTGCCAAAATCTAGGAGAGATAACGAAAAATGTAGCTCAATGTAAAAACTTTTTCCACTCTCAAAACACACATTGGCGAACTGATAAGATACAAGTGAAGTAAGCAACTAACTTATTGCGTAGACTTTGGACAATGTGTTAGAATTTATTCAGATTTTCCTAAACACACAATCTGTGCAAAAAAACACGGTTAAACATACAAAAAGTTTGAAAATTTGATTATTTTCCATTAAGAAGTTGTGTTTTTATTGAGATCCAGAGTTGGGCAAAATACAAGAGGTACCACATTCAATTCTCTTTAAAATGACGCTTAGTTCGTTCGATTCTCTTTCAGTTCAAGTGAGATTTAATTTTAAGTAACTCAATTTGTTAGAATATTGTATATGACCAATTTCAAAGGTTTTTTAAAAAATACGTGGCATTGTTAACAAAAACAAAGTTGTCTTAAAGCATTCGGCAAGAGATATAGAAAATTAAAAGTGATAGAAATAAAACAAAAGTTTTCATTCTTCCAACCGCTATCACTCCAATGACTTGGATTAGACTTACAAAATTAAACTTTCAAATACTTAAGGTTTTCCTACATTCAATGTTAACCATAAACATTTGTTTACGTAGAATTACAACTTCGAAGTTTGTAGATTTCAATATTGATCGTCGCTTTAAATTAAACAACTTGTAATGAGTAAAATAGTATCTCTAAAGTTTCATTTGTGTTACACCATTATTTTTTTCTTTAATTAGAGGACATTTCTTTACAGTCACTTGTATTTAATAAACATTAATATATTTGTTTTCTTGTACCTAAGTTGAAGCAGAAATATACTTATTGAATATTTGAATGTTTTGTTGTGTGTGAATGTATATTTGGGTGAATTTCTATATACCAAGAGTGAAAATATTTATGCATATCAATGTAAAATATATAGTTTATACTTTGTGTTGTATGTCATATTAATTTAATTTTTCTTATTACATAAATCTTTCAAACATAATAACACACGTTCAATGTTTTTCAGATAATTTATTTCTAAGTAATGCCACAAAAAACGAAAAGTTTGCAACAATGAGAGATGTGTGAACTGTGACAAATTATTAATATACAAAACAGATCGAACAGAAGTTGTAAATACCACGGTTGAAGCAGAAGAGTTCACTCAGTTGTTTTCAAGACCAATTAGCCAATGTATCAATTATACTGTGTGAACGATGTCGTTCGGCGCCTACGGGGTTGAAATCCCGTATAAAGAAACTACCTTAAGCTTCGTATACCTCGAGAAATGAAAAGTCTCAATCACATTCACAAACAACGGAGTTGATTTCGGGATTATCTCAATCGTCAATTGACCAGTCTTATATTTCACGTCCCAGAAATACTTGAGTGGAAATGATCGAAATGCCTTTCAAGCTGCTGATTTCGATCCACAAATAGCAAATATTTGCTTCGCCTAACAAAATAAGTTACTTGTTGTTCCATTCAAAGCATGCATGCACGTTTTTATACTAACTCATATTTTTTATACCCGAAGACAATCGTTGTTGTGCATGATTTTATTAATCTTAATGATTTAAATAAGATGCAAGTTGAGTCGATATCGAGTAATATAGACAAGCTTCAATTTACTTTATTCACAAAAGTTTTACAATACACAATTAAACTCAATTATACAACAAATGTATAACAACCCCGTTTGCAACATCGTCATTCCGGGGTCTCTACTTCTCCCTTGAATCCGTGCTTCGCTTTCTACCCTTTAGGCGTGCCTATTTGTCGCTTCTTCCAGCGTTTCTCATTTTTTGCTAGCAGTCATTGTTTGTTTCATGCATCGCTGCCTTTATTGTTTCAATTTGTTCTACGTAATATAAAAAAGCATGAAATATCAATTTTGTTTCCAGCAATTTACACTTGTCGTTTAATGACGTCAGTACTACTCGTTTAATAATTTTGACAAATTGTTATCTCTCTGGTCCATATAGGTCACATTCCCATAAGATATGGTCCGGCGTCTCCTGGTCTTGTCTGCAAGAACATCGTCAGTCCGAACATACTTTTTCAATTATTTTCAAGAAAGTCGTAAAATCGCCATTTCCCGTTATTGTCTCTGTATGTCATATATAGACGCATGTCTTTGTCTGTTCTCGGTAAGTTACGTCCGGTATGTATTAATACGTTTGTCTTTCTTTCGTACTGTTCGTCCATCGTATATTCCATGCCTCCAATAGGAGTTGCGTTAACCGCTGTCGACCGTTACTTTGTCTCGTCAGTTCTTCTCCGAATTGCTCGTATTTTTAAATGTGTTATTAGAGAAATGTGCGGATAGTATTCTAAATAGAGTAGATTATAATAATTTCTCCAGATGAATAATATAATCATTAACCGGATATGCGCCTGATATTTTACCGAAAACTTTGGCGTACAAGTGTGTGATCACGAAGATTTAATTTTAAATCAAACAGCACCCTATGTGAAAACATTGCACGGCTCTGAAGGACGTTTAGTTTCGATAGTTGATGGGACAATATTAGATTCTTCGATACAAAAAGAGTGGTAACAACTATTACAAAATAATATCTTATTCAATTTAGAAAAGAACTTCCCTTATGTAAACCTTTCACCGTACTTACCACTGATGGTTACATCATTGGCACGTCCGGACCATACGAAGGTACTATGAACGACACGGAAATCATTCGAGTTATTTTATGTGACCAAAGTGTTTTGTCGACACTTTTGAGAGAAGGTGACGATCTCATTCTTAATAGAGATTTTAGGGATATCAAGATTTTTTATAATCGGAAGTTTACGTTGTTTTGATGCCAGCTTTGAAAGGCAGAAGCAGTCAGTTAATCACAGAAAAGCTAATTATAATCACTTTGTGACTGAATTAAGATGGGTTGTCGAAGCGATGTGGTTGGATTGAAATTTTGCACAACCAACGAGACAACAAAATGATACCGTTTCAGCAAACGTTTAAAATATGACTCCGATATGCAAGATGAAATCGCCAACTTCATGCTCACAAAAAGCACAGATTTCATTAGCGAAAGAACTGGAGGAAGGATACTGGAATCGAAAAAAAAAGTAATTTAATTCTTTGAAGTTATCAGATGTACAGGATTTTTCAGAGTTGACGGGGAAGGACCTGAAATTTCTATTCACTGGTTCCTATTAACTAGCCCAAACTGTGACTTATTTAGCAGAACTACACAGTGTTCTTAAATGCGAGATGCAGTCAAGACATATAAACCGAAACGTTTACAAATGCTACGTTCAATACCAACCCAAATGGATCGGATATAGTGTTACATATGCTACTGCCCTAATGAGCTTCGAACAGTTGGCTGTTGATCACTAGTAGCTACGATTGTCTATTTCCTATTTCATGCTAAGTACCTATCAAAACATGTTTGTTTGGCATAAATATTGACAAAACTATTCGAAGAACAGGGAATTGAGCCGGTGACAAAGATAGCAACGAGGAAGATTAAAATATTTTTAAATGTTATCATGAAAATATCGTATACATCTTTGAATAAATGAATAACAATTTAACACCTTTATAAACAGGTGAAATTTCACCACCTTTAAACTTTTTTCATTTAACCTTTAAAAAATTGTTACTTATTTATATTATCCATCAGCTTAAGTTTTCTAACACTTGTTTGAAGATTTTATGATCCACCTAAGCTTTGGGAATTTTCCTATCTCCATTTCAGGAACGTTTGAAAATAAAATTATGTGACGTGCTATACGACCAACGTAAGTAAAAGAGAAAATAAATATCATTCCTTTTCCAGTAACTTTTGGTATGAGAATTCTGATTTTTCAAACTTTTACTCACGACCAAAATTTTTTTTTTAACAATTAGGAAAATGACACAAAAGTGAGTAAAGAGGACTATGTTTTCAGATTTAATGACTCAGAAACGAAGTAAACGGTTGATTGTCAAATGTTTTCGAATATTAATGTTTCGAATATTAATGAAAAACAATAAAAAGAAAGAACAAAATTGCAAGTGTAGACGTAAATCGGCCTTTTTAACACGTTTTTAAACTTCATGCAAAAACCTCCATCACCAGTCAATTTCACAATAAAGCTGATTAAGAAACGGCTTGTTTGTGAGAAATTATTTTAATTCACTCATGTGCCCTTACTGAAGTGAATGAGCGACATCGGCTGGTTTTGGGTCTTATTAACCGCTGGAGATGGAGGTGGGCCATAATACTCGCGGGTATCCCTCTTAAAGTATATTATTTCGATGTTACAGCTAAAGGTATCCGCATTACTTCTGACACTCAATTAAATGAAAAAATATATGAAATCCAAAAATTCAGAATAGAAGCATAGCTGACTCATTGATGATATTGTAGGGACACATCCCTACATATTACACACCAAACACGTATCATACATACGTGCCAATGAATCTCCCCCGTGACGCCGACGCCTACTGACAACGTCAAAGAACCCCAAGTCCTAACATTACGACGAGAAACTCTTTGACGCCCACGCGTGCCGCGTACACTTATAAATAAACGTTCGTTTATTCATAAAAAACGAATATCAACGTACTGTTACGCCCCTGCACGTAGCAACCAACATTTTGATTACTGATCATTCCAACCGATGAACTAGCTGATGACAGGTCGCTCATTACACGACCTCCTCAAACAGTTATTACCTCGTCAGATTTCGAAGCGAACGCATCGCTCCCGAATGGTTCCCGGCAATATACCTAACCTTTGAAGGAACTCTACTTCAAAACTGGTGCTGGCATATTCGAATTCTGAATTCTATCCTGACGATATTATACAAGCTCAGAAAATAGTCAAGGCGAAACTTTGCCTAAGCTGAACCCCGAAGAAATTCTATCCTGGCGATATTGCAACATTTCTGAAGCAAGTCTATCCTGACAATATTTCTACGAGCAGATCTTCGAAGCCAAACTCTTACCACGCCCGACGCTGGGGAAATCCTGTCCTCCGAACTCGGCGGTTTCAACTTCGAAGGCCGATACAAGAGACACAACGACAACGCTTTCGGCTAGTGGTGCCGCCACGCAGAAGAACACTGGGTTCCGTGGACTCCTGCCACCGACGCCGCAACAACGCTTGTTATATACGTGAGAAACCAATTCGCGCAGAACTTCCAATTCACCGTCTGTCGCTTGGTGTCACGCTTTTGTTTTGCTCCAAAACAGGTTTGCTTATTCACGCAATAAAAGTCTTGTTCCTTAACAAACCTGCATGAAATTATTTATTTTGAGAGGAGGAGATTCTATTCTGGAGTCAATAAAAAATCTTCCCCTTCCAACATAATATGATTGGTGTAATGCGATTAAACAGAAATGATATTGGCTAATAAAATGTTGTAAAGGTTCTTTACTAATTTTAAAATATTAATAAATAGCTATGTTAACATATTTAATAAAAAAACGTTTGAAGTGGGTCAAATGCAAAAACCTCAGTTAAAGTGATTTACTTAAAATTATTTCTCTCCTAAATGAAAAAGATAATCGAACGTCATTTTAAAGAATTTAACGGGTTACCACTCGTATTTGGCCCAACTCTGGAACTCAACAAAAGCTCTATGAAAACACCTTTACGGAAAATAATCATTTTTTCAAAACTTTCGGATGTTTAACCCGATTTTTTTGCACAGGTTATGTGTTCAGAAAAATCTGAATACATTCTAACGCAGTGTCCAAGTCCATGCAATAAATTAGTTGCATGTAAAGTTACAAAAAAGTTTAAACTTGAGTAATAAAAATAATTTCTCATGATGTAATGAAAACAACATTTTTTTTTTAAATTTAGGGTTAAACTGGATATTTCGTCAATTATAAATCATGTTAATCTTGCTTTTTGACATATTATATTTAAGAAAAATACCCACAGCCGTCAATCTAAATCCTTGGGTACCGTCAACCCATTCTTAACCCGCTACTCCCTTTGTCGAAAAGTCAGCCAGTACAAATACGAAGTTTTATTCAAGATAGGGTCCTTTCCTCAAGATGCTCTCTGGTAAATTTTTAGTATTAATGCATTCTAACGATGGGAACCTACTATGTCATCCATAGCTAGCTCATCATTTCCATTTGTTAAGAACAACTAAATATTCCTCTGGGTAGAATATTATTGAGTCGAAATGGAAACGGGGGAAACGTTTTCAAGGTGGACTTGTGGACTTATTACATGTGTCTGAGAGAGAGACTTGTGCAGGCATCCAGGTGGTGTTTGGGACAGAGGTGGCACTGCTATTGATTCTGATTGCCTACACTGCGTACCACAAGTTCTGCCACAATGCGCCAGTCATCACCGACTACGACGGACAGCGCCCGAAGAGCCTGCCAGAAAACGCTTCCGCAGACTTCTTTCACAAAGGTGAATTTGCGTGTTCGAGAGCATTTCCTATCATCATGCGCACACCCTCATTGCCAGATAAATACACTATCACCCCCTATAACGAATAAACATCATTTGTGTTGCGGATGAGAAGGATTGAAATGTAAAAATAATCGAAAGTGACCGATATTAGAGTTGAGATCGTAGTTTTCGGGGTCGCTGATATTAGTAGTGACATTCTCGAAGATGCCAAAGTTCACCATCAGCCCGTATAAACTCCAGCACCCCTAGGGAAGGGAATAGTATGAAAAAAATTTGAACATGACATAACAGTGACTAGAATTTTCGGCGTCGCTGAGTTGATGGTGAAATCCCGATTTCGTATAATTCTGAACTTAGCCCTCATGAAACAAACACACCACTAGCATTCCTTGGGTGGGAGGAGGTGGAGGTGGGGATGGAGTTTATGGGTAAAAATAATTGAAAACTAATATTGAAATATTAAAAAATAAAAATGCATCGGATACATAGTTTTAGGGTTGATGATGTGTTTTAACAACCAATACCGTTATAAGAGCTTNTTCTGAACTTAGCCCTCATGAAACAAACACACCACTAGCATTCCTTGGGTGGGAGGAGGTGGAGGTGGGGATGGAGTTTATGGGTAAAAATAATTGAAAACTAATATTGAAATATTAAAAAATAAAAATGCATCGGATACATAGTTTTAGGGTTGATGATGTGTTTTAACAACCAATACCGTTATAAGAGCTTGTTTGTCCGGGACAAACCGCGTCTTCGAGTAGATAAAACTACCAACGTTTCGGCCATCATGTTGTGGCTTTCTTCAGGGCAATGTCAGAGTCATACAGACCTAAGTCGCTGTTGTACTCTGCAGTCATTGCCCTGAAGAAGGCCACAGCATGCTGGCCGAAACGTTGGTAGTTTTATCTACTCGAAGACGCGGTTTGTCCCGGGCAAACAAGCTCATACTCACTCCGGCCGCGGAAGCTTACGTTTAAACAATGCTGTTATGTTCAAGATGATATCACATAGGAGCACTGTATTCTTAGCGGAACGGTCGAGTTGCGCACCTGGAGTGTGGAATGCAAGGATTATCCCCGCTAATAGAGTCGAGTTGCACACACTGGTTGCACAAAGGGTCCTGTCGAGTTGCACACCAAAACCTTTCCTCATTCTTTTCCTCCTCCAGCGCAGATAGGGGTTGAGAAACAATTGTCCTTCAATGAGTCATTGCAAGACGCACAATAAGTCATACCATTTTTTAATATTTGATATTTATTGTTATAAACAATCTATTGAAATATGCTTCAAATTTCATGAAAAAAAAGAGTCCAAACTCGACCACATTGCGATAAATCGTAAAATGCTTATTGATTAATATATGCATTCACACTGGCAATAATACATACTTTCAAAGTGCAAAATACAATTTATTATTTTAATCACAATGGTAATTTAAATTGATATATGACGTCTATGTACTTATTTATTATGTGTACAACATTTTGGCAAACTATTTGATACGTTCGTTATTTCTTTACAAAACAAATTTATTTTATATAGTAATTGCTTATCGATGCCAAAACATTTGTTTACATATAATGATATATCGGTGATCGACCCAATTTGGCATCGTATTACCTCCTAATACTGTTAAATGATATCAATTTTTTTGTCATTTCAAAAATAATTTTAAGTACTAAAATATCGAAAAAAATTTAATTTGGACTTCTCATTTTTTAAATAAAGTTTTTAATTTTAATTTTTCTTAATGAGAAATGCGTTGAAAATGTGGTCAGGGTCTGAAAAAGTATGAAAAAACTGGAAAAGTCAGGGATTTTTGTTTTGTTACTTAAAGTAACGTAAGTAAGGTTTTTAAATTCGTTATCTAAATTAGTTAAACGAGCTGTAAGAATGAATTTAAGTTTGACTTAGTGAATGTTATAAATGAACAAATAATTTTTAAAACTATTGTGTAACATAAAAATTTTAATACCATTTATCTAGAATATCCGTGGAATATGTTTCAGTTACTTCAAGTAAGATGTACGTTTCGACATTTAAAAAATATGTTCTTTGTAGAAGTGTTTTATTTTTCAGCAAGGAAAAACTAAGTCGTTATTTTAACTTTAAATGATACAATTTTGCGAAAAAATTTATGTTTCAGAAAAACAAAATGTTTAATAACTTTTTTATCAATGTAAATTGGCTAATAAACCCATAAAATACAATCGTTGCATCACCTTGTGTCGATTCTTTTCTATCTTTATTGGTATATTTATTATGGCAATTTGTAATAATTTTCGCTGATGAAACTAACAATTTGTCTCAGAGAATCTGTATTGGAAAACAAAGAAACGTAAGAAAGCAGCCGCACAGCTGACGACCATCAGTTATCGTTAAATCCATTAAAAAATCTTTAAATGTATGTAAAGTTAAGAAATAATCGTAATATAACTGAATTGTAGAAGAGCATGGAGTCATTAATCGCCCTCTGTGATAGCGAGATACCACGTCCTTCCGTTTCACAAACCATAATAATATCAACAAAACAATTTTATCATATTCAGACGATTTATTTTGTTTAACATAGTTTCGAACACAACGTTTTGACTGTAGACACAGTCCTCATCAGACGAATAACAAGTTTTAAATTTAAAAAAACAACAACAAGTATTCATCAAAATAGTCTGGAAAATGATGAAATTGTTTTATTGAAGTAATCAGACGAACTCTATAATATAATAATATCACTTTTAACGGTGTCGGATAAGTTTTTTAAAGTTAACGAAACTTTATCTGACAGAAATATTTAAAAAATCTCATACCGTAACTTTCTAATGTTGTTATATATAATTGGTATGTGTGAAATTCCATTTCATCGATTTCTCCTCACCTTATATCAACTTCTTGTCAACAATGAACTCAATATTTATTAAAAATTCAGTCACTCCTTTCTATGATCTTACGTTCTACAACTTTGATTCTTATGTTAGCAGTATTCAAATTCTATGCAGATCCAAAATCTTGAGCTGTCTCCATATTTTGCAGTTAAGAATTTTTCGTGTCACCAATAGATTGGCATATATTGCCCCTTTTTAAGATTCAAAGTAATAAATTCAATTTATGAAACGCAGACCGCACTTCACATTTCATGATTCGAGTGGGTAGAAACATGAAACGATATGGTGACAATGTGACTGATTCATTTTATCGTTTCGTTGAGTCACATCGTCCATGAAGATCTAATATCCATTTTCTTGTCTTTTTGTTAAAGACTAGAGAAACATCAGTTCTTGGGAGAAAACTGCTCTGAATGACTGTGTACGCCGAAGTGCTGCGTGTAAGTGAGGATAAATTATGAAGTTACTTTTTCCGTATATTACACTGTAAGAGTATATCTTGTAAGGGTGTTGAGTATAACAACCTCTTTAGTACAGATGATTGCAGATCAATCGCTAATTTAACTTTCTGCTAAAAGACAAAACGTTTCTGCAAGCAAACTGTATACTTTTCCACGGTGTTAATGGGATTAAATAAATATTTTTCAAAGGATAAAATTATTTTTTTCTTCTTTATGCAAAACTTGAAAAGTATTACTATTCTAGAGAGAAAATACTTAACTAAAACTGAACTGAATATAAATTTTTGACCACGTGTTACAACAGGGGTAGAACTTCTTCAGTTTTGGTCATACACAACATACACCAGATTACCGACATTTCGATTTTAATTTCTTGATTTTTGATTTTCTTCATCAACCGTCGGAAGACATCACATTCACCCAAATAAAGAACATCAAAACACATCGGCATCCCACAAAGCATCGTTTCAAAAGATCTGAAAAGGAATAAAACTACGGATACCTCCACGATAGATATACGACTTATAGATTGATCATACACATTTGGACTTCTTCACAACGAGAAAATTCTCATACAAAGAAAGATCATTTTTATGGTTCAGTATTAATAATTTATTTGATAAATCGCTCAGAATAAAATTGAATGAAACTATTTCTTGCTTTGAAATGTATATGAAATCATTAATTATAAGTATATTGTCATCGATCAATCAATAACAAACCCAAGCAGAAATCGTCGACTTGAGCTGACTTTACGATCGTCACAACGTGTTTCGAAGTCGAAATCGAGTCGAAGATCGACGTCGAATAAGCGACGCCGTCCCTACGTCAATCTCCCGAAACTTGAAGTCGAAACGACGAAAATTTACTACGTTGTTTCGACGTCGAGCAGCGGTACCCTACGATATGTTAATTTTTGTAGTTTAATGTTGCCCAATTTCTAATTATGATTTTAAATAATGTTTTTTAAAATTGTATTAATCTAATAAGAATATATTTTAAGTGTATTAATAATAAAGAAACGTTTGGGTTCATAAAGATATTTTTTTATCAACACATAATGACCTCTTTCCAAGATTTTAGAGAGAATTACTGTTTTACATGTTTACTATTCATGGTACCGATACTAAAACAGTCATAAAAATTTAGCAGATACTGCCGCCTCGCCTCGAAAAGCATCTAGGATCAAACCACGCCACTGTCGAATGCTTGAAGACGGACATTGAAGAAGAACAATAAAAAGAAACGTGTGCTATACACCTCTTGAATATGATTAAATAAAGTATGACAATGAATAATATCTATAAAAGTTGTAAAAAGAAAGATAATGCAACATCGTCAAGAAAGTTGTACAGAGACGGAAGCATGCAGATGAGGTGACGACGACGAAAAACCATTTTCTTGCGAGGTCGAATCGGTTACATGCGCAAGGGTTGGCTGCACTTTTCGACGTCGGCACGACTTTGATGACGATGCAATGACGTCGTTACGGCTGGAAATTTCTGCGAAATGGGCATTTCGTTGAATCCCGATGCGAATGACAAAGCAAAGCACAGGATAAAACGCTATAAAAGTAACACCATTTCTTTTGTAAATGTTCCTTTTTTATTTACTCTCCATAATCAAAATGAGGAACACACAGCAACTCATAGGTATAAATATATTCATTAATATAACACAATTTCTCTTGTCAATGATCGTTTTTATTTCCTCTCCGTATGCAAAATAAGGAACTCATATCAACTCATAGATATAAATATCTTTATTTATCAATGGTAATTTTTTTTGTATTTTAATAAATAAAGTGAACCCTCGCCATTATAAACCTCAGAAACACGAACACGATTGAAACCTCAGAAACACGAACAAGATTTGGAAACAAGGTAACGTCTTGTTTACATTTCTTGGACTCTTACAAATTGTGTGATGTCCCCTTTTCTCTATGAATTAGTCTCTGCTGCCTTTTTTCGTTATTATTGCATCTTTGCCAACCTACTTAGAGAGTTTTTAGTGCATAAACACCCGGGATCTAGTTATGACAAACTTCACGACCCTTATATTGATGAAGTGGTATAACGTCCTCTGCTGAGTTCAATCCTCCGTTCCATTTTTACCAGGGGTTTCCCTCACCAATGGCGGTTCCCCAGCAAACCAACTCCTCTTACTTCCCTATCCCAACTCCCACCTCCTTGGGCACTCCTCATGGCCTGAACCTCGCCACATCCTAAAGTAAGACGAAATAAATAAATAAATCTTCAAATTCTTTACGATTTTGGACGATTGTGACATATTTTAAAATAAAAATGCTTTATTATTTGCAATCACAAAACAAATGTTCGCGTTTTTTTCTGTATAATTCTATTTTCTCAAAATGACTCAATGTTTTGATTTAAAATCTTATGGAATGCTATGGAATTAACAAGAATGTCTTATGCGTGATAATTGTTTCGATGAAAAAAAAAGAAAAGACTTGTCGAAGTACATATATTTTGTATTGGATCCAACAGGGAAATAATTATGTTTTTGTTTATTAGAAACAAATATATGACTCGGTGATAATATAATTCATTTTTTTAAAATAATTTTATATTTATATTTCTTTTTCTATTTTAAGGATTTTCATTCTTGTATTCGTTTCTTGTCAAAAATAAAAACCTTCTTTAGGATCAACTAGTCTACATAAATCTCGAGAATATTTTCAGTGAATGATGTACCGCTAAATTAAGGGAAATAAAAACGCTTTCTTGAATGCAGATGTAGTGAGCGAGTGAGGATGCTGAAACATAGCAGTTGAATCCACAAAAGACATGTGGCTCCGACTGACACCCCTTCTTTGTTCTTCCTCCATCTAAATGAAAACAATGCGAAAGGTTTTAAGGTAACGTATTACTTTCAGTCCGATGTTTACCTTCATTCTAATAGTACATGTAGATCTATTTCAAGCAAATTTTGCACTTCATAAATAATTCATTTATTTGTTAAAGTTACACCTTTATTTGGAGTACTACAAAAAATCTACGTTGTCTCAGCATTTGTCTTCAATCAGCATACAAAACGATTCTTGTACTGCGCCGAAGGAGGGGAGATTACAGATGTATAAAAATTCATGTAAAAACAATTACTCAAGGGTAATAACTGCATTCCTTTTGTGAATTATTAATTATTATAATGATTATTTATTTAAACTCTCACTCAAAAAAGTAACATTCATCGTACAAACAGTTATTAAACATGTCATTATATAGTGAATTTACTTCGTTTACCTGTGTAATTTTGTCATAGTTTTGAGTTTTTGAGAACGATGGTCACAGAGACAGTTTTTGAGAACGATGTTGGAAAGTCAACTTACACCGAAAATGAGACAACTCGTTTTGCCGACTGAGAAAGCTGTGTATTTATCTTGGCGAAGTGAACAACTCTCAATCTAAACCATTACAGTGTAATGGCGACGAGTTGTCTGATTTTCGGCGTAAGTTTGCTTTCCAATGTCTCCCCTGTGACAATCAAAATCATTTGTTGCGTTGTGATGCATATATTCACGGCGCGACTTCAAAAGACGAAATCGAATCTGAATTTGATTTGTGAGGCTAAGGACAATATCAGCTTGAGAGTAATTAGCATTCTCACTTGGGTGAGACGAACTGAAATCACCACGGACATCGTCCTGTGTATGTTACAGGCTCTTGGGTTTGTGAAGAGCGAGAGCAGAGAGGCCTCTAATTTGTATTCGCTGCTAGACATCGCGCAGTAGCACGCTTTCGTCAAACTCCTGTATCCGTTCCTGGGGAGACTAGTGACACGACTTGTGGCGGCGGGAGGACGAGAGAAATAGCCGGAGGCGATCGATGACGATTCTGTAGCAGACGACGGGCAGCACAACGGCGGTGATTGGTGGAGCGGCGACGCAGAGGAGGCAGGACGCGCTGCTCTAAAGCTCCGCCTCCAACCCTCCGTCGCCAACGGCCGCTGCCTGTCACCCCTCCCACCACTAAAGCAGGAACGTCGCACGCCCCTCCACGGTGGCGGTGGAGGCGGTGCAATGCAGGAGGTTGAATGCGATGCACCAGTCCAACGCTTGACGTCGTATCACTCGTCCGAACGCTGCCAGCGCGTGGCCGCCACAGGCGCCCGGCCAACACCCCATCGCCTCTGTCGCCACCGAACCATGAAGGTAAGCTGCCGCTGGAATCTCTTTTCCATTGAAAACAACTCTACGTGTGAAGAGGAACTATTATCTACGGAATGATCTCTTTTGTATGCCATCATACACTCCCCTTTCTGCATGTAAATGAAGTTGTGTAGTGACGAAAAATATTTGAGTTGAAATCGAAGTGTGGATCTACCATTTCTATTTTCAGTCACTTGTGATTTAACAATTGTCGATCGATTGTTTGCTTCATAATTGGGTATCATCTTTAAATTGCCACGGAAATAATGACGTCGATGATTTTCATTCTTCTTCACTTCTATCTGAATTGGAATCGACTATCCATTGTTGGAGTGACTCTCGTGGCGTAAGTGTATAAGCGACGAACCCTCTTCAACTGTTCAAATGTTCTTACGTATACATTATTTTCTTCGCTGTAACATAATATATTCAAATTCATAACCTGGATAAAAACATTAGGCAATAGAGCCTTTCAAAACTTCTGATGTGATAAATTCAAAAAAGGTATAGTTGGAATTCAAATTTTTTTGAATCATTGTATTCTAAGAGATACTGTGCTTTTTGATGATGTATTACAATTATTGTCATTAGGCGTTTGTCAATTATTTTCCATTTATAAACTCATAATTACATTATAGAAAAGTATTTTTTTAAACTTCAGTCACATAAAAGAGTGACTACTTCTAAATTCTATGTAATTTGTCGTTTATTTTGATAATTTAGGGTTGAAACTTTATTTGAGTAGAAGCAAGTAGTAACATAATCAAATTCTATCAATACACTTTTAAAATTCACATTCATTAATGTAGTAAGAGATCCATTTTAATACCTTAGTTTGTTTGTGTAAATTGTGCAGGTTGCTTTCATTTTCTCATGATGTCATGTATTAGAAAAGTTCACCAACAGAAGAGTCACTCTTCCTCTTTTCGTAACAAAATCAGTTTCAGTATTATAACACAATCTGTATGTTGTTATCAGTAGACAGTACTTCTATAATAAATTGTTCTTAATACGAATCTTGAGAATCGTAATTAGAAAAGAGAAATTATTTGTCCATTTGATGGGACAGCATTACATTTTACGCGTTTGCGGCATTTTGTCTTCAAGTGATGAGTGGGCTCGATCATTTCCGCAGCATTATCCATATATGAGCCAAATATAATTAGTACTTTAAGGATATCAACATCTTTACCTGTGACCTTAAGTAAATTATTCAAATAAACCTCGAAATATTATACATTGAAGTCACGATCATAAATTGAAGAATTGGAAACTATTTTTTAATGTGAACAGCATTTATTGCCTTTTCTTTTCAATATACCAGTATTACATATTGTTCAGGGTTTGTGGAATGTCAGGTATTTAAGGTCCTTTATACATTAGAAAAAAGCCTCCAGCTATAAAGCAATAGTCATTGTTTTGAACTTGTATTATACCAGATTTTCCTAGTTATTCAACTTCCCTCGGGACTTTTTAACATAATTCATTTTCTTATTACATGTATACGATCGCAATACATTTCTTGTAAAATTATTACGTTGCATTATGATTTTTAATATGTTTTGTATTAGTACAAAAAACTAACATCTCAAGTTTTTGTAATACTGCTCTTGTCAATTACTACCAGATTTTTCTCAAACTTTCCCTTTTTTCTCCAGTAATGAACCCTATAAAATTAAGTCACAAAATATAATTTCTATGGAGTTTTCATTATCAAAATCTCGTGCTCGGAAATTTTTATAACGAGTTGGTTCTGTCCTTCTTCCAGTCAAAAAGTTTTAAAAAAGCTCAATTCACCTTGTCCATTCACAAATTCCCTGATCAATTAACAAATCTAATTCTTGGAATTTGAGTTGCAAATTTGTATTCACATTTTCAAACGTCTACATTAGTGATGCGTACATTGTTCTTGATATCATGGTTTCATTCTTAGTCTCTCAGGAATGGCAACACCAAGATTAATATTCCTTAAGCACGAACAAGATCGAAATAGAAAATACCAAGACTATCATAGTACGCGCACCACTAATCGATACTCTTATTTCGTCTCTAGAAAGTATTTTCCTGAATGGAATTTCGATTGCACACAACCGCCTATCATGTATTCCCAGTCTTTTCTCATGCTCTTCTTTCATTCGCACTGAGTTAAATGTTCGTAAGGATTGCTGTACACTGTCGCTGACACACGGCATTAAACACATTTATTCTTGACTTTTTATTCGTACGAGGCCTCTTCGCCTAAGATATTTGGCAAAAGTTAAATGCAGGCTGTCGGTGTCTTGTTCCTGCAATAACGAGAAGTAGGTAAATATTTGTCTGTTGTATACGTTGACTATAACAATCGCGGGATCGAACCAACATCCTTTCCCTCAAAGGATAGATGTGATGTCACTTCACTTCGCTTCTTGAATTAGCGCTTAGTCTCCATCACAAGGCATGAGAAATCATTTCCTATTATCTGTAATAAATATCACGGACATGATTCGGTATTTGCGCCAATTGTGGTCGTTAATTATGGTAGCTTCCGAGAAGCAAAAGAGAATGACAAGCTTCAAGGCTTGGGATATTTGTATTATGGAGGAGCGTTTGAAAACTTGGAACGAAAGTAAAAAAAACTCATAGCAAGCACAAACCTTTGAAGTTGAGGCAAAATTCAACACTGTCAATAGTAAAATGCGGTGGCGGATTGAGACTGCAATCAAGAGGTGTGGGNGGGGGGGGGGGGCACTGAGGAGCATGTTTTGTTTGTGGTTTTACAACACAAATTGTATAAATATTACATTTAAACAAAATACATTAACTTTAATAGAATAAACTTCTTTAAAATGACAAATTCATATTAAAAGATAAGGAATTTGAGACAAAATCAGAATTTTATAAAGATACAAATCAAATAATTCATGAAAATATATTTTTAATACATACATAATGAGAAAACAACAATTTATGAAATAAAATCCCAATCAAGAAATAGGATATGCTCTTTAAAACAACTATCTTGAAGAGGTCTTGTTCTTAAACGGAGTACCAATAAAAAATGATCTACTAGTGAGTTGACAAACAGCTTACAACGTAGAGACAACACAACCTATGGAAAGAAAAACAATATCCCGTAAATGAATAGAAATCTGCATGCTGTCTATAGATGACATACATCATGCGGAAAAGACAAGTTTCGAACGTCTCAAGACCGTTTCATCCTCTGTGAAGCAGGTAAAGATCCCGTAAAGAAAGACGTTGCCTACTGCCTCCTCAAAATATTAATAACATTGGAGGCTAATCGTGAGTAGTGCTGTCGGCAATACGGTTGCGTTGTATCGCTTACACGAGTATTGCAGAGTTAAGCCTGCATGCACCAAGTGTTGCGAGTTGCTTCAACCATGTAACATGCAGAAAGTAAAAAACAAATTTGTATTTGTTTGCCTATAATGTGGAAATTTAGTGTGTGAAAATCTGGTAACACTTTCATGAAGAATACCTTTTATCGATTTCAATTTTATCTGTTGAAAGTTCAGGTGCAATGGGGGTACGCTATAGCCCCCTTAGCCCTATCTGCCTCTGGTGAAATGTGAAGTAAGAGGTAGCCCTGGAAAAAGATGAAGTTTGTGAACCACTTTGTGACAACAACCATTCAGTTTATTGTCACTAAATCGAATGGTTGCCGAAGGCAAAGCTGATACNAAGAGACAGCTCCAGAGTCACTCGGAAATTTGATGAGGATAATAATAATGTCTTTGTCTTTACTTTTATGGTGAGACGCGACAACATCTTGTTGCAATGAGAAAAATCGAAAGAATTGAAATGAGTTCTGTTGTTTTCTCTGTAACATTCACGAACACTTCAGGAACCAAGATGATCGTGGTACGGTTCATTGTTTTGATGCATTATCCTTGAAATGCAATATGAATATGCTGCGTTTGCAAACGGTTTTTAGTCGTTCCGAGTGCCTGTGCTGAAGATGGAGGGGGCTGGTTGACTGCGCAGTGTGATCCGAATGTCACAGCGGCGCGACGGCGCTGAACCCGACACCGACTCCCTATGACCTCGACGTAACGCTTCCAGGATTAATGCGGCTACAAGATCAGAGGAGTAAAATTCACTCTTCGAAAAATAAGATGCAAAAGCCTTTGCAATAAACGAATTAATGTATGAAACCTTTCCTTGACTTATCTGCTTTTCGGACGCGTATGTTTCAAATGATTGATTTGTTTTTCATAATCAGAGGAGACTTTTTCTAAGTTTTTAACTTCGACATTCCTGTAATAAAGGTGAGAGAAGTGAACATTTTCCCGTCATTTTCCCTGTTTCATTTGAAAAAGGACAAATCCATTCGAGGCCGTTGATAAAATTACTTATTTAGATGAAGCTACTCAACTGTTGAATCAGTTCTTAAGTCTTCGATCTGTTAGAAGTGATACTTATACAATCGATAATATAAGAACCCTTACAGATAAAGAAAAGACGACAGATGGTATATTACTGAGCCCTTGATATACGAGCGTTGGTAGTTCGAGTCCGAATGCTGTCGAAGAATGCTATATGAAGGGACTCCTCCCTCCGCATGACGCCTCGAGGAATCGTTAGCTGCTGTTGCTGATGCTGCTGGTTGCCGCCGCCACCGTCGCGCCCCGCGCCGTCTACTTTCAGAATTAAGCTCCTTCCTTGCTTCCTTCCTTCGCACTACTACTGTCTCTGCTGCTGCCGCTGCGTCTCTCGCTAACTTTATTGACCTAATCCCCAGAATTTACATCGCAGCTGCTGTTCTCCAGGGTGTCCGGTCGGCACTCTATTAAGTGCACAAATGAATTCTTGATTGGGAGAGCATTATTTTCACGTTTGTTGATTTAAAAAAAATGAAAATATCTCTATTTAAAATTAATATAAAACATATGAAAAATTTCTTTGAAAACTTCTTTTTTGGTATTTTAGTTATATTATATTCAATTCCCTGAAAATAAATCACATCTTTACAATGATTTGAACAAAAGAAGTGTTGCATGAACTGAAAGTTCAACTGAAAGAACTTGACAATTTACAAATTCGAATTTCTCACGGTTGCATTTCTGTTCCGGAGTACCACTAAATGCTAAAATTATTTTATACAAGAACAAAGTTCGCAACAACAAGATTTGGAAACGTCGGTTCATTTCTAAGATCCACCAGATTGAAATTACAAACCCAAAATTCTTTTGTACAGTGTTTTAAAAATTCGTATTGTTGTTAGATCAACAATCCTTGAAAAATCGAGGGTTACTCTTAGTATATGCGATACAGAAAATAATGTAGCGTACATAATAAAATCAAAGAGGCATATAAATTAATACGAGCAATTTACAATGTTTTACAAAAGAATTACATGAATAAATGGGTAGAATCAAAAATCATATAATACCTTATTGGATCTCAACACACATTTATATTCAATCTCGCACATTGTCTCAAATTTAGAGATAGTTAATTCCAAGATCTTTTTAATCTATTGCTAGATGCATTAAAACAGTAATTTTTATTAGTACAGTGCTCTAAGAGAGATCTAGGATTTCGAAAGTTATAATTTAGAGTCAAAATAAAACAAGTCTCTAGGTTCATCACATTCTATTGTCTATATAATACGCGTCACATAAGTAATACATCAGTATAATTATGAGACGATTTTACACTAGCGAGATTTAATTTGCGTGCAATATTATTATAATGATGATTTAAAATCTCAGAGGTTGACCAAGTTTGTATGACGCATGCCTAGAGAACTACGGTACAGACGCAAGCTTATAAATGTCATTGTCATAGTGTGGAGTTCATATTGACGAGCCGTAATTAACAACAGATAAGACAAGTGTTTTGTATAAATTAGGCATGTAATTAATGCTAATTATAACTTTGGTTAAGCGTTTGAGAAATTCGAGAGTATTAAATGCTTCAGATACAATCATGTTTACATGTAATTTAAATTCAAAAGAACTCCTGAATACTAAAGAACACCTCGAAATATTATCATCAAGAAATTTTGTTATTTGTTGTGTATTTGAGCTTTGGTTACTAGCAATCTTTGTAGTCTGTGTATTTTTGACTGAGGTGTAGCATTGCGGTTCGTAGAAGTACTGGTCATTTAGACGAAAAAGAAATTAGGAAAAAGGAAAGAACATTTAGTAAAGACAGGAAAAAAATAATAAGAATTTGTTGTTGAGAAATGCTATATTTATATAACGATGTATATAGTTCGCCATGACATCGATGTTTTTAACTAGATTGTAGCATTCCTCAACTTCAAATGATCATAGCACCAGATGTGGGACATTATTGAAAAAAAGGGTTTTGTTACTGGTATGTTAAATTTAAAAATTATACATTCTAGATTAAATGCAAAAGTACTTGCAATAACCAACCATTTCGACAAAATGTCCATATGGAAACTTATTCTATTAGTCGGATAAAAAATAATTATCCAACATTTTCTTTTTCTAAAATGTCGAACGATAACTGCATCGGTTTGTGTTTGTTTTACTTGTCATCAATGATTTCAAAAATCAAATGTAACAGGTCTGTATCGGTCTTTCACAGTATCCGAATAGTTTTGATACTATGTGTACATCATGGTTAGAAATAGCCGAGAATAATACTTTCTTGAGGAAGATTAACTTTTCCGTCCTGGACATTCTATAAACTTTAAATTATGGAAAAAATATTATTGCTTGAATGTAACAGAATAATCTTACAATAATCAATTATTATTAGTATTAGAGAAACAGATGACAGATAACAGAGAAGAAAAACAATAAACAGGAAACAGATAAGGAAATAGAATTAATTGACGAAGTAGGAGTAATTAATGATCAAAAGTTAATGTAAGTTCGGATTACGATAAAATGAGACCAATAAAGAAGAATAGAACAAAACAACAAACTATTATGTTTAAATAGTTTTACAACACGTTAAATTTATGGCATTGAGGAAAATCATGTTATGAGCTTTGTAGAACATAAAAATAAAAACACATTTAAAGCATATGGACTCTTGTGAACTCGTATCTGTTATATTTGAAGAAATGTGTGGTCTTTCATCATTAGTCCCGCAAGTACTAAAGGAGAATTATTTAATATATTCATTGTCTGGCAATGCGAAGAAGTAGAGTAACTCATCGTAATTTCTTGAGATTTCTGGAGATTGTTTTTGGGAGGTCTTGAATTGGTTGTTAATGTTATTCCGAGCTTAAACAAAAAATACGTCGATAGAGTAACTCTTTATGTACCTTTCCGATCTGCTTAAAAAATGTTTTCAAATCTGTCATTAAACCATTTCCCGAATGACGATTCCCAAATTTTGGAACACTATTTCTCGAATTTTGGAACAGGAGCGCCTAAGTTGTGGAGTATTTAAAACGCACTACATTTCATACAAAAAGGTTAGAGTAAACAGATTGTATGTGTAGAATACTTTTTAATGCCTGTATTAATGATACATATTTTCAGAAATTAAACAGTAAATAATTTTAAGTGTTTAAAGTTTATTGTTGAAAACGTAAAATTTTTAATTCATTCACGTATTAAAGATTTTTATTCAAGAATCTCTAATCCAGAAATTATTCCGATTGCATCCTAGGAGCCTTGTGAAAATTAAAGAATGGGTGGAACGTTCAAAATGCGAAGAACAGACAACCCCAAATTAGACACCACACTTCTTCCTCAAATAAAGACGCATCACGTAAGATTAAACAACGATTTCCTTGGAATTATGTTAAAACAAACAAATTGACATGGAAGATGCTCCTTACTTCACTAAATACAAACATAGAAAAATGTTAGAATTTAAAGAATGACTTATCGTTCAGAAGATAAGTTTCAACTATAATAAGAAGCTTTAACTGGAGTGATGCCTAGATATGTTTTGATTCGAAAGTGTAATTCAGAGGAACTAGCTTACATCATGAGAGAGATACAGAAAAGGAAAATGAAAAAAAAAATAGAACGAAGAAAGAAACGAATGAACTGATAGAAGTTAGGAACAAATCAACAAAAGAACGAAGAGTATATAAATTTGTATCAAATGTTATACACGAAGAGCAAAACAAGGATTGGTTGAAACCAATTGAGTGTTGTGATAACAGTTTGTATAGGGCATGGCATTTTAAGACCTACTTGACGTACCTAGGGAAAGAATTACATGAAATGTAGATGCGAAGAAGAAACACATACATACAGATGTACGGAAATTCACATATTGTCGAATTGCTGGTTAGTGAAAATGAAAATGCATTCGTAAATGAATCCAATGAACAAGATATAATTAATCCTGAACTACAGTAGACACTTGACAACGAGAAGGAAATGAAAACAACAAGATATATAATAAGGAGACTATAATATATTAAAATGAAAGAAGAGACAAAGAGAAATAAATAGTAATGTGACATCGTAACGACTATGTTATACACAAGGAAATCTCGTACTACAACAAGGTTTAACTCAATACAAAATAATCATGAATACATTGTGCATGGGATACTATCATTCGACAATGGAGATAGTTTTTGTTTACCAAATTGTTGTTCTTACATAATTTCAAGGATTTAACGCGGCGAAAATTCAATGCAGTGGTGTGAGAAATGTTAGCAAGTTATGGAAAGCGTAATGCAAATGAATATTTATACAAGACATGAAATATCACTTGAATTTACCATGTCTTATGATTTTTGTACCAATTTTACTTCATTTCGTTTTTTATTTCATGTTTCTTTCTTCGATTACTTGTCACTAATCTCATAATAATAATAATAAATTACTTTATTCTTGGCCTGCTCACCACCATTTGCATACATACAACATACATTTACAATAATATAAAATAATAAAGCTTTCATACAACATAAAATATATTCATGCATGAATAACTATAACTAAAATTGGAGGATAAATTCTACTTTACTCTGGGGTAGCAATCTAGGGATCACCCCGGCATTTTCTTTAAGCAATCGAGGGAAACCCAGAAAAACCTCAATTAGGATGACTGTTTAGTACCAAACACAGATAATACAAAAAATTTAAGATTAAATGACACTAAATTATACAATTACACATGTCGAAAAAATACATAAGAAAAGTTACGTAAATATACTTAATAAATATATAAAAATCCAAAAGAAAAATACATAAGATGTTTATGTAAAAATTTATGAGCAATGTTAAATCAGATATTCCATGTAATGTTTAATATATTAGAATTACAATTTAGTTTAGTTGTACAATGTATTTTAAGTTTTGACAGTAACATTAATATATCACATTTGTAATTTAATGTGTTCTAATGAAATATTAAATCTTAATGAATTATTGACTCTAATATCTCCTATAAATGAGGTTATTGTGATACATTCTATTGTGAGGTTATCTATCTCATGGGAGTGTTTCGAGGATATTTCGACATTGGAGTGTTTCAAGGTAATTAGTGACAGGATACTTGGTAGATGAGATGAAGTGTCACAAAAGACAAAATTAATACTATTTTCAAGAAAATTACCATAACTTGGCTCAACCCTGAAATAGTTGCATCAAGACACATGGAACATGTTATAATGATCGTTGTTAGTTAGTCCTCAGGTCCATCGGCCAACTATGTTGTACGCATATATGTATTACAATTCCTTTATATGTATTATTTGAAATTATCTTTTTTAAATTTCGAAACGAATTGTTCGAATTCACATATTTGTTATTTATACTATTACACACATTGCGTCATACAACAAAAGAATTCGATTCACTTATGTGGGAGTGTGTCTTACATCCACTTTATTACTTAATTTTGTCATTCAGTATATATATTTTTGGATAAACAAAATGAACCATATGTGAGCAACTGGTAATGCAGTAGCTTGACCTCTACGGGATTTCTGAGTGACAAGAGACTTGACAGTCGATGAATTGTGATGGAAAATGGTAGTACAACCTCCTTTAAAAAGGCATCAACTCCTGCGAATATCCGTTTCTTTTCACAAAGCCAACACGGATTTACACACTTCCCATCGCCAGTAGCGATGGTGAAAGAAATCCTGTTGCCGTTTGTTTCCCGGGTTCGCTCCTTTCCCTCTGTGATCACACTGTAAGCGGCCTTTGTATAACGGAGAGGGCGACGCGACAGGGTCGCTGCCCTTGTTCCTTTCTCTCACCCCATCCACGGACGCATATTCCACACTACTCCTTTGCGGAGGGAGAGAGTGAATTAACACGATTAACTCTGGCATGTATTTCATTCATTTTATTTCCACTGATTCTATCTCCACGGAGGAATAATCGACAATATTTTGTCATTTCATATTATTTTATAATCATGTCGTATATTATGGATACTTTTCGAAATTCAACATACATGACCTTGCGCTTATGTCTTCTTCTCTCTTATCTGATTCACGAGATTCATTTTTTTAAATTAATAGGTATGTTCTCTGGAAAAGTTTTAGTATATATTTTGTAACGTTAGAAAAAACAAATAATAGACAAGAATGTTATTAGTGAATTAAGTTGGGAAAAAAATCCGCCTTCTGAGAGATATTTTTTATACGCTTCCTAAACTGTTGGAGATAGGTGACAACAACGAGTGATAATATTGTTTGCCTCAAAGAGTTCACCAAAAAGTCTACAACAACACATGTCTATCTATCAAGTTTTAAACAAATGGTCGTGTTAAAAACTTAAAAGATTAATTTAAAAACAAATCCTCATCTAATTAAATGTGCTTTTTTTCGTGCATTTAAGGAAGATGAAGACTATCTTTAAATCGTTAAATTTAGAAGAATAGTTCAGATTTTATAAGTAGGGAGGACCTCAGCTGACTTCGACCGAGCCAATGTGCTTCACGTGAAGCAAACATTTAATTATTTTCAAAAATAATATTACAACCAAACACCTCAATATTGATTGGGTTGCTGACAGTATTACATCACCAAAAATCAGAATATTGATTTAACTTTTACTTTTTTCACCTTTTCTACATTATAAAAAAGAGTTAAAGTGCAACATCAAGAACACGTGCCAAGTCGGAATGGGTGGCAGTTTAAAATAATAAGAAATTAGAATGAGCCTAAATGCATACCAGGTTTATATTTTCTTATTAATACGAAATAATACGTTCAGATTGATTATTTATTTGTCGCAACCAAAAGATGAACGGAATTGTAACATTGCTATCTTTCATATTCAGAGTAATCGAAGTATTCAGTTTCATCAAAACACGCATTTTAATTGTTGTTCGATGGCATACATGGTGCAGCGAGCAGGCAGAGGCGTCGCGTCGGCGACGGGCGGCGCGTGGACCGATGATGTCCTCAAAGAGCCCCAGCGGCGGTGTTCGGCTTTGTGGAGACCTTTGGGAGAGCGGGCGACCGCGACCAGCACCAACCTCCTCCAGCGCTACATTCCTCACGCGCTCCACGCCGCATCCATTGCCACCTCCGCGACTGCTGGCCCAACAGATGAATGAATGAATGCGACTCGCATTGAGGAGAGATGGCGCTCGGTCTCGAAGTCTTGCAAATAACATCAGTGAGAGGATGAGAAGAAATTAAATATAACATGACAGAGGCAAATAAAATGATCCCCCCATTAGGAGGTTTTAGCCTAGTTCTCTTAAAAAGATGACAACTCGAGAATGCAGAACGGTTTCAGGTAATGAAGACTCAGGACGCATACTCAAGTTATCCCTATCCCTCCCTACCTGAGAGGATACAATAGTATTGTTGGGTAAATTTGTCAAATATCAGTGAATATTTTATTATTTCTTGTATAATAATTGTACAAGACTGTGTATTTTAAGATGCATTTATTCCTGGAGTCTATGCTTTTATTTCAATTTCAAAGTGCTTCAGAGTTATTTATTGTGGTGACACTGAGACGAAATATTACTATAATAGTATTAATATTTCCAAAATATAATGCGACCCGGCAAAGCAGTTGGATGGTTATGATACGATAAGTCTACGAATTTACGAAGTGAATGAAAATAAATATATCGCTTATCGTGTGGTAGTCCTAATTTAACGAATTAAATCGAGTTCTCTTTTTTTCAGTTGCATATGATATTAACTTATTTACTATGATCCCAACACGAGGTTCTAGTTCGTTAATTATTAGAAAGCCGACCTGGTCATATCTTCTATTTCTTTTGGATAAGAAATAAAAGTAGTTGAAACGTTAAGTTCAGTGTATTTTATTTCCTAAAAATTGATTTTCATAAATCTTTGGGGTTAAATTACACATTGCTCTAACTATTCTCTTTTCGGATTTGTAAGTTTGGATAATCAGTAGCAAATTATACTCGGTGGGAAACATGTACGCTTACAACATTAACTAGAACTGGGAATGCATGACTCAGTTTACTAATAGTTTTTTGAATTTAAATAATCGCTTTCAAGATTTGAAACGTATTGAATCGCAGTGTTAAGTCATTTCTATTTCCGTGTCGAGTGTCGTCCGCGTCGCTTCCCACAGTGAGTCAAACGAAGTTCCCCCTTCCCCACCGAACCACTCCTTTCTGCTCAAATCGAACTGTACTGTCTAAACAATACCTCTTCAAGATATACTACTCATATTTTCCTGTTTCACACTTTTTGTATACATTTTGCCCAGGGTATTTGCGTGTTTCAATAGTTACAATTAATTATTTAATTTTCACTCTTGATTCTTGGGTGGTTCAGATGAGAACCATTTAAGAGGAGGAACTGCGACGGTTTTATACCATTAATTTAGATCTCATCTGATAATCGTTTACTATATATTATTACACATTTCGTGTACTATATATCCCGTGTATGACGATTTTAATCCAAAGCGTAAAAAATGTATTTAAAGTAATGTTTTTAGTTAAGAACATGTTCAGTACAGTAAAGTAATATGTTCGGCACATCTTTATCTCAAGGACAACAACCGCCATCAGTGCTTCATACCAAATATAATAATATACCATATTTCCACTCATACTTTTTGGTGTGTTTTTTTCATTTTGGCGTTTCAAGAGCACCACCATTCTGAACTTTTGTATTAAACTTTAAGCATTTTTAAAATATTTCCTTTAAGGGCAGTGCTTCAAAATGCTCCCTGCTATAACTTTTGTTGAACTAATTTAATTTTATTATTATTATTAGTTTTATAATTAGTATTATTATCGTTATTAAGATATAGAATTACTATCTGGGGTTCTACATCTAATTTACATATTTTTACTTTGGATAGACTTCAAAACAAAGTAATATAATGTCTTAGTCGGATTAAAAGTAAGAAAATAAATAAAATATTTAAAAACGAAAAAAATGGAGAATCAAACAAATATGTGAATACAACGTAATTTAAAAAATAGATTTAATATGGGTTTGAGTAATATGAATGTACTAACAATATGGAGAAAGAAAAATTGTACAGATCGTGATGAAATTTGGCAAGGAGGTAGTTTAGATGTCCAGGATGAACATAGACTAACTTTTATTTTAATAACATGTGATAAGAAAGATAGTAAATGATTTTCACCATAAATGTCGATGAAATCGAAAAACATACGAGGTATTTTCGGTTACGCCGCCTAAACGATTAGAGGTAGGTGACAACTATGAATATCGTTCGCCTTAAAGAGTTCTATAAAAAAGTTCGCGACAGCATATGTCTACGAAGGTTTACCAACATTATCGAAAGATAGTTATTAAAAATAGGAGTGTTAACACACTTCAATTTAAGAGTATAATTCAAGAAGGAGAAAATCAACCAAAAATTTTACATTTTTTTTTATTTTGTGCATTTATACGAAGATTAAAAACATCTTTAAACAGTAAAATTTGGAGGAATGGTGTAGATTTAAAAAGCGTTTTAATGAAAAGGTGCAGTTGCGCTACCGCTGATGTCTTGCCTCGGAAGCGAAAATTCGATCTGCGCGGTTCCCGGCGACTGGATTTGTTGATCTAACAAGTAAAAAAATTTCCGGACAACGCTGGGTAATCAGTTAGTTACTAAATAAGTTACCTGATAGCATATTTTATTTGAATTAAAAATATAAACTTAAAAATGAATTTAAAATCCGGTACATTAATAATAATAGTAAAAATAACAACCACGTATACTTTTTTTAAATTTTAATGTTTAAGTGAACTTTACTTGAGAAACCATGCAAAGGGTATTTTAATGAACTTTACTTGAGAAACCATGCAAAGACTGAGCAAATTGACTTGTGTTTACATAATTTTTATAATAATTCCTACTATTAGAAATGAACTGATATCTTTCGTGGTTATGTAGCGAAAAACTTAAATAATCGAATGAAAAATGAGGAAGTTTCCTCGCATTACAAACTTAAAATATGACCACAAATCTTTTATGCATTTGGACAATACGTTACACAGGTAGAATGCGAGCCCTATTATTGGAATTTTGCTCTCTTTCCTTCTTCGATGGGAGCTTTCACTTATTGCACGTTCTAATGCCAAAAGGATGAAGTTATGTGGGGGTGTTTTGCATTAATTAGTTCCATTAGTTCTTGTTTTTGTCGTCGAGTCTGTCTTCCGACATCCCGAAACCTTTTCTGTTTCTCTTTTTGTTCAGTATGTCCTTACTTCTGTGATTTTCTGTCTGATCAGTTTGTCAGGCTACTAAAGACTTAATCCTATTGATATTCCTCTCCAAGTACCATACGGATAATTCTGCTTGTTCCCAAAATAACTAGGACTTGAAGGACTAGACTAGATCTTAATTAGTGCTTTTCAAGGCGTCTATGTAAGTTCTTCGAGATTTCGCCAGTCGAACTGATAATAAATGGAACAATCATTACGTTTTCCATTTTCCATATTTGTGTCTTCAGCTAAGAGTTGATATTTATTTATCTTCTCGCTGTGAGTGATACTGCTATATCAATAATGTAAATGCCTCTTCTTTTGATGTTAATACTATACCGGGGACATTATTGGATATTGTTTTTCCGTAATTATTGACCTATCCCAGTAAATGAGATGGTTCTCATTATCTTTTCGATGATGGTTTGAATAAATAATATGGCTCCGTATTTGTTGATTTTGGGTGTTTTTCAACTAATGCCTTCTTCGTCACATTGTTGTGTCTGTCAAGGTGTTCAGGTGCAAGAATTGAGCATCCAGTTAGTAAGTGATCCAGGTTCTCTCCCTTTTCTCCACATACACGACATTTGACACTGTCAACCTGAACTTTCATTATCCGTCTTTTATAACATCTAGATGACTATTACTTGATCTTGTATAGCTACGACAAATCCCTCTGTATCCAGGAAAAGGTTGTTTGAAGCCAGCCGTTCTTGTGACACCTTAGTCTAAATCATTTTTGCGCTTTATAGCGACCATGAAGAGTATCCATTTGTTTTTAATTTGGACTGTTTTTTTTGTTTACAGAGTTTAATATTGAATCACTTAATCTTAAAGGAGTGAAGTGCTGGTCTTGATGAACTACTGCTATATGCATATCACTAGCAGTTGCTTTCTCCTGTAAATACTCCCTCAGTTTGTCTTTCTTCCTTCGATGTCTAATCAAAATACTAGGTTCTACCTCTTCCTTTCGGGGTTGATGGGACCTCTCAACAGCGCTACGGGGATGGTGTACTCTATATTTACTGAATTCTTTCCTCGTCGTTTTGCCTAACTCCTTCAGTTCAGCATCAGTTCACCGTAGAATTCCAAATGTGTAGCTTTTAATATTATTTCTAATTTTTTCTCAGTTTCCTTGAACTTTTACAACATTGTTGTACAGATGTTACAATCAAAATACAACACAATTTACAATCTCACACTACGTCACCACCTAAAAACCTAAAAATTCCCGCTGACGCAATAATAACTGTTTTTTGCATTAATTCATAAATGTGTATTATTAATTACAGATGACATGTTTAGCTTTTTGAGGCTTCATAGTAAAGTCTTGGGAATGACTCCAATGTTCGAGAAGACTATTGGGATGATCTCCACATGTTCCATTGTCTCTTAATGGGTTGAACCAGTTCTGCATTCTTGTTTATCTTCTCGCTTTATTTAGATTGGGACATTATTATTATTATTATTATTCTTATTATTATTATTATTATAAGGAACAGCATTAACAATACAGGCAAACGATTTATTACTACCAGATAAGGTCTGTTATTATTATTATTTTCATTTTTGTTTCTCTCAACTTGTGTTGGTTTTTCTCTCAGCAGTGGATTAATAAATCAAGAATCTGTTTCAGGTCCAAGAACTTTCTGGTAATGTGCGCTGAGGACAGATGGACGCTGATTATTTCTCCAAGTTCGTTCGCTGATAAAATCCATCTCTGTCAGTCTTTCTGCCCCCTTTTCTACTACATGTAGCCATGACGTATGTGGATTATGAGTGGTCCTTGTTGACCATAAATCTGACCAAAATTGTTCAACATTTTCTGTGGTTGGGGTGCTCCTTCTATTGTGCATTTAGTGAGTTTTTGTAAAATCCTTTTTCGTTTTTATTAAACAGTGTGTTTTCCTTCTTCCTTGTCAAGCTGGTTTTATTCTTCTTTAACCTTTTTGCATATACATTTAATCTTTGTTCGGCGGTGTCCATATGCTCTTCCATAGTTCGATTTACTGCATCATCATCATTATTATTATTATTATCATTATTTCTCTTCCATTAGTTTATAGGATTGTACTCTATTAAATACATAGTACGAGCAAGCATTTTCCACGACACTGAGAATGCTTGCCAGAGTTGCTGGAGTAATCCCAAAAAGACTACGGTATCTTAGTCCGGAAAATACTTTCCTAATTCACTTTCATAAGGAGCTGTATTTACCACAAGTGTGAACTACATTGTCTTCACATTCCATTTGAGCTCATCCTCAAGGGAGAGGCGAGACCCTGTCGCTAATTGAGCAGTCAGTGAGAGGGTGGAGGGCCCGGAACCCAAGTTGGGCGGGACACAGGGGAGGAACAGCTTCCTTGTTTGCCCTCACCATCACGTATGTAAACTGTCGCTACTGTTTCTAACAACCAATAAAGTTTTCATTAACTTTCCAAAGCTATCTTTGTACTACAATCACACTCAATGAACATTCGAAACTTCTCTGTGATTGGTGACGCATTTCTGTGATTGTATCGCCGGGATTCTTAACTGTTTTGGGGTCCCATTTTGAATCAGACTTAAGGGAATGCCAATTTAGGTAAAATCTGCATTGAAGAAAGTTTTCTTTCGCGGTCGACTTGCGCTCAGTTGCTTCTGTCTGGAACGAGACGCTGTAGTAGACCTGGAAGCAGTGTTAATGTAACGTAAACCCCACGTTGAAGAAGCGTATTCTATCAAAACGGAAAGAAGATAATTTCGCATTCATTCTAATTCATGATGGCAATCGGAACACACATGGTAACCCATTGCTTCAAATCTAGAGACATGTAAGTAGATAAAATATTGCTCCCTAAAACCTGGACTCATCTATAAAATGAACTTAAAGTGACTTATAGTGGGTTCAATTCCAATACATCTTGCTCCAAGAGAGGCGCATTGAATTCGGACATCTTAGGCTTCGCCACCACTAATTCTGGCGAATGTTTAAGAAGGTATTTTAATGAGCTTTACCTCAGACTATTGACCTGTGTTTATAGAATTTGTACGTACGAATACAAATTTGTATTGTTGTATTTGTAAATGGGAAATGTAGCGCGCTATTGAAGCTTATCTACATGGAGCGATAGGAGTTAGGAGTTGGGTGGTAGGTCATTGTTAGTAGGTGGGCCGCTGGGTTTACCAACAACTTGGCCCACGTGGAGAGGTTAGTAGAAGTGGTTAGTAAGTAGAAGTGGTTAGTTAGTAGAAGTGGTTAGTAGTAGAAGTGGTTAGTAAGTAGAAGTGGTAAGTAGAAGAGGAAGGAAGGTTGGCTTTTCAGTAGTCGCAGCTATATCAACTGGGACATTAATGTGAAAAGCTACAAATTTTCTGGCTCCATCGGGAATCGAACCCGGGATGACTTGGGAAGCGAAAAACATTAGCACCTGCGCCACCGGTGGGGTACGAATACAAATGAAATGATATCTTTCGTGAATATGTAGCGAAAAACTTAAATAATCGAACGAAAAATGCGACCAAAAATCTTTAATGCTTTTGGACAATAGTTACACTGGTTTGAGAGTAGAATGCAAGTCCTGTGTTTCTTTTTTTAATATGAATCATAAATATTAACAAAATAAGTGAAAAATGAATGTTTAAAAAGTGCGTGAGTGTATACCCCAGTATAAACAGACCCATTCCGAAATCACCATAGCAAAGCAATCCCCGTTGCTCTACGAAAAGGGAGGTAACGTGTCTGATGTGAGAGAGGCCCGTGGGCGAAGGGGTGGGAGAAAGACATATCACAGCCAAATGCCATTGGATGCTCTGCGCGCAGCCGCGATGCGATGCTGACTGCAGAGGTTTCTTCGCACTGCCCGCCCAAGCGCCAACTCGGTGCGCGCGCAACTCACTGTCGGCATCTCATGGGTTCTCTGCAAGTTCACCCGGAGCGGGTGGGGGTGCAAGGGGAAGGCGCTTGAGGCCAAACTCTTTAAATGATCGTTTGGAAAGATAAAAGTATCTTTTTGTTTCATCAATTTTTTCTTTGATTAAAAATGCGATACACAATATAAAAATAATAAAATTTATAGAAATACAAAATACTATGATTATTTTCAAAAATTAATCGGAGTTGGGACGTGACCAATTTTTTTGATTGCATATTAGATCAGGTGTGAATAATCTTTGACTCGTTTCTGATAAACTCTTAACATACATAATCCACTTAATGTGACATCTCCCAAGGCAGATCGATTCAAGACTTTCGTACGTTCTATAGTTCGTGTTGCTGCAAGTGTCAGGGCGCGATTTCCACTTCTTTAGATACAAATTGAGATGCTTCAGTTTTTTTGACAGTAAATTTATTTATTTATCCTTTGTCCATTAAGTCAACATGTCTACTCTAGTGATTTTTTGATCTCACTTTACTATTCCACATCTTGTGCTCTCTATTCACTTCAGGTTTCGTCCAATATATTCATTGCACCAAGATGAAGCTGAAAAAGATAAAAAACAATCTTTCGTGAATGGATAAAAAACAATTTTTGAAATTCATGTAGAGTATGAAGATTGATATACGAAAATCTTCGACGGATGAATGATCATTTTACAGATGTTCTAGGACATTTGAATTCAATTTCTTCTCCAACCTATTGTATCTTCTTAAGATTTCATTAAACTCTATTGCAGCTTTTTCAGAGACTGAAACAAAGTAAGTTTGACCATGTGATCGTTCACTCCTTAAATATCCATGTTGAAATTTCGCAACTGATTGCGTAGACGTTCAAGTTTAGAAGAATACGTAACCATCACCAAAAGAGTCACAGTATAGACTAAACTTGTTGTAGAGCTCAATAATTTGTAATTCTTTACCTCAGTTTCTCGGTTTAATGCGTTGTCTGAAAGTCTTTTCAGTGCTTTTGACACAAAATTCCCAGAAAAAAAAACTTTTGAATTTAGTTGACCATTGTGTTATAAAAAATAAAGGTGATTCAAATTATATTTCGTCGCTAGTTAATGCCTCTAAAGATTTTATTATTTCATTTTTTATGATAGCAACAATACTAACTTCGTTAACTTTATTTATGCCATTTTATACAAGGTTCAATATTTTGTTTGCTCAGGGAAAAATATCGGTTTAAGGTATTTATCATTAATAAATTTCCGAACGTCGTTAATATCTCCTGACATTACTCATAGTATCCTTGTCCTACTAGCTAATTCAAATCTCAATCACAGATTTTTAAAAACGTTACACAAGCATCCGAAATATGTTTGGCGCTTTGATCTTACTATGGTAGGTATCCTAAAAAGTCTTAACGAACTGGCGGATTTTTTCTGCCTTCTTCACAATTAAAATATCGAACATGGATCATTCAATGTTACAGATGCAGTTTCATTAGTCAGAAATAAAAATGAATGCCTTGCTATGTCTTGGGTTATTTTATTTCTATGTACATCAGAAGAACATTGAATCTTATTGTATTCATTCGTAATTGAACAACGAATGATGCATAGACCTTTCTTCCCAAATTCCAAAAGACATCTTATATTACGCCTCCATTCAGCCCACAAAATTCAGTAAGTTCATAAAAACGAACCTACGTTATTTTTTCTCGAAGTGACATATCGTGTTGCTTGCAAAAATAAAAAAATGTAAAAATATTATATATTACCAATTTTTTTTTCAATTTTCTTGCGGTACGTAGAATTTAATATTCGTGGACACTTAATTGTTCTCTGTTCGTACTTGTCTCACAATCTCTCGACACAGCTAGTGCATGAGTATGCCGTTGACTCGAGGCATGAGACTTCGCTGACTCATGAACATTTTGGTATTTTAAACATGGAATGAAGATAAAATGTCTTTGTGCACCACAGTGAATCGGAATATTCTAATAGAGTATAATATCTATTCTATCGACGTCAGAAAGTTGTTTTTCGACGATAAAATTTTCTTCTTGTTTATGATTTTCGTTGAAATTTGAACTAAGTTTTATATTTTGTGGATCAAAAAAGAGAATTGCTTGCGAATTCTTTAGTTTTGTCATCTATTTTACTCTGAGAGACATATACGTCCCTCCACAAGACAATTGAACTTCACGATGAACAGTTTTCGAGTTATTTGGGGTCCTCAACTCAAATGGGATAACCTGTATATCTTGTTTTTATACATCAAATATCGAAAAAAGATTGTAGCGTGAAAATAAAATGGAGATGTGGGGGAACGGGTGATGAGAAGGGGGAAGTCAACGTTCACCCGACCCGCGACGAAAACTAAAAGATGTACGGGTATTCATGGAAATCGTCCATTGCTTTTTAAAGGATAACATCCATTACGCCTTTATGGGATGCGCATTTCGCCTTTCTCTTCGAAAACGATTATCTAAAAACGGGCAACTAACAACGGTTGAAGTGTTCTGAACGAACTGTTTTTTAATAACTAAGCATATGGTGGCGAAGTATGTCAGTTGTCAAATCGACCGTTCGCATGTTCGCGGCTCATCCCTTCATGACGTCCTCCCCCCGAGGCGCACATTGGTTATGAAGAGACGGGTCAAGGGGGTTACACCCCATTGAAACAGTCCTTGGAGACTCATAGGGAAAACGAGTGTGAGAGAGGTAGACTAAGCGAGTAAGACGCTCGGCCATTTGAGGAATTGTCGATTCATTGCAACGAATCACATTATTGTTGAAGGATTTTTGAGTTCTACCAAGAAGATAAGTTCTTCTTCACTTCATCTACTTACTACGACTCAGACAGTAATACTGAAATTCTGAATGGAATTATCCTTTTGACAAAGAGTGGTTGAAACTAGGAAACATAATATTATCTTTAATGCTTCTAATACTGAGTACAACAAAGTATCGAAGAAAATAAGAATGACACATCAGTAATTCTATCTTTAAAAAACCACCGTTTCATAAATGTAAATAAATGATACATGTAGACTTCCAAACTACGGTTTGTCCAACCCGCAAGCTGAAAAAATGCGGCATTTTACTGTTCTGGAACAACCGTGAATACAAAATATCTTATCTTCTAAAATTTTGTATTTATTTATTTAAACCAAGTCATCATTGACTTTTGATGATCCTCGTTATTAAACATGTTACATCGAGGACACCTTTTTATATCTTATAAACATGTAAAATTCATTACTTTTTGTCTTTTATTAGCTAACCCAATATACTATCATTCCAATTTCTTGTGCATAGTAATGGAATATTTCATATTGTGCTGGCTCTCTTAGAAATATTATTTTATTCCTTATATTAATCATGGCCACGGTATTGCAATGCACAGTAGAACCCCTCTTTACCGGACTCGGATCAACCGGTCTTCGAATTAATCGGCCTATCCCGTGGCGTATAATTGGTGGCAGGAAGAGACTCTAACATTGATTGTTTGACGGTCCTTTCCTGAAAAATGAAACGGCGTGACGCAACTGTGTAAGTGTTGTGGTGGACAGAATGGGGGAGGGGGAGGGAGTTCGCCAGGTTGATTCCCCTCTTGGTTCCAAGTCTATTTTTCTATTAATCTATATGTACATGTTTTTTCGCTATGAATAGTGTTTTTTCGTTTTTCGTGTTTTATGATTTTACATCAGTACAGCAAAATGAGTTGCAATGACATCTCATTTTCTTGTTTATTCACGATAACCTGACGAAATTGTAGGCTCTTGTTGAACGAAAATCGATTTTTCATGGGTACCTCGGATTAATCAATAAAACAGGTAACCGGCCAGGGACTCTGTTCCGCCCAGGCTCCTTAAAAGGGATTCTACTGTATTGTTTTTCAGCATAATTTTATGAATGAAACCTACTGAACTTGAGCTGAACATTCCCCATTCCTCATACTCTATGCAGTCTGTCCCTCCGATATAAATATTTTCCAAAGTTACCATAAACGGTTTACTTTCCCTTCATGTTACTAAATACATACAAGCAAGGAACCATCCCATCAATTCCGATCAAGGGCCCAAAGGCAGTGGCAAATTCCGGGATTCACGAACGTCATTTTTGTTGGTATTTCTTTATTGTTCCCCCGTGAGCTGAATACACTGTACTCTGGGGTAGGGGCAAAGTGGATAAATCACAATGTTTTCATTCTTTATCTTTAGCTATTGAATATATTATTGTACATATTAGATATTACATGTCTTCTAATAACACCAATGCTATCTTATTTACTTTATTTAACTACAAATAAAACAAATATGATCCTGTTAAAATCAACTTACCGGAGAAAAGAGTGCAAAGACAAAAATACTGTTGTTAATTAATGAAACATTTATCTGACTGACAAAATTTAGCAAAAACCGAATCAAAGCATACGATAACAATCTGGCAGCAGCTCTTTGGTGCGACAAATTCTGTAGGTTATCGTTTTGTCACTGTATCTACGTAATAGAGGCAAAAAAATTCCTTCATCTTGCAGTGTTTTGTAAAAACAAGTGGTGACGTATTGAGAAGTTTCCCTGTGCACTTGCCGACTCTGCCCTACTTTGCACGGAAGTTTTTATTGTTAAGATACTGTTTGCTGTTCGTTATAATGTACTGTAGACAAAACGTAGCTCGTTTTACACAATATGCGTGACGAAATTTTAATTAGTTCGTGAGATATTGCGAAAATGCGAAGAAAAAACACACACACACATTTCACCGTAAATCGCCGCTTTAAAATCCGAATTTCGGAAAATCCTTTTATGTTGAGCCTCTACGATACCTAAACAATACACCGCGAAGTTTCTACCCCTAATAGATTTTCTTCTGTGTTGATGAATGTCAGTCAGTAAATCCGAACTACACCGCTTCTGTACTGCGATTGAATATATTGAATCAGTGGGAATGATGTATCAGTGATGTTATCCTCATAGTTCAGAGGCATTTGGATTGAAGATGTTTGGGACAAGAACCTGGAGATCCCATACGACTTGTGGGTCCTCTCTTATCTTAATAGGCGTCCACGTGCCAGTGCTTAATGGAGCGGACGTGTCGCATTATGCGCGAGTTGCAAAGGCAATCATGCTCTCTTGGAGCTGCCCGCATCTGACCAAGGGAAGACACGACGGGTGTCGGAGAATTACTCTTATTTTCTATTCGCCTTTAAAAGATGAGCCATCAAAGATGTTTACTAAACACTTGCTCACCAACAAGGCGGTCGACTTATTTTGGACTTCTCAACTACTTTGCAGAACTTTGATTGATTTGGTATCAAACAGAACTATTTTCAACTGAATTGGAAAAATTGACTTTCGTTGTAAGATCAATATGATTCTGATTTGAAATAGACACTGGACGTGATTTAAGTTATTACACAGATTCTCTTTTTTTTACCCAATGATACATGTAAACAACATATGTATTATAAATTCTCAATGAATTATTGATAATGGTGACTCTCAGCTTAATTATTAAGTATTTATTAGGAACTATAGTTTTACATGTGTAATAAATAATGAAAGACTTTTTATGAACGAATGATATATATTTTTTAAAATAATTATTATTTAATTAGATTATATAATGGACGTTAAGTGTAGTAGAATTTGCATGCGAGAAGTTTGAGGGTTTTCTGCAAATTTACTGTCTAAATCACAAGTTTCGAATAATCAGGACTTACTATCTATGTCGGGAACAAAGCGTTCTCTAAAATGAAAATGATAAAAAAGGAACATAATAATGATAGTTATAGTAATAATAATTACAATTGTAATATTTAATATTCATAAAATAAATACGCAATAGTTCACCAATGAGCAGGAGGCCGTCATTTCAAATACTCTTGCCTTGTGTGTTGAATTCGTAGGTCCATAATTTGTGAATTTGTAAATAAAACCTACATATCAACCACTGCTCTAATACATTCATAAAAACAAACCGCAGCACTTTGAATTACTTCGATTACTTTCTAGGTTTCTTATAACCATTATATCTCGTAATCAGTATTTCTGGAATTGTAAGCCTTATAGCGAATACTTACTATTTTTTAGAAGCTATGTATGTTCACCAATAACGCTGTCAAATAAATATAAACATTTATTTTGATGATTGTACTCTTCTTCTTGATTCACATAAAAATATTAAATTACATGTAAATTGTTAAATGTATGACTATCTACCGTATCCTATGAAGATTTCTGGACTTTAAGTTATATTTCTGCCGAATTCCATCAAGATTAGCTCATTAATTTATACATTTCATTGACAAACAGTTTCCTCCCGCTAATACTCATTATAAAACACAATAAGTACGCTTATCAGGTCAGGTTAAGTATGTATTTTTTAACGTTTGGCAACAAAAGTAATAGGCAATAACGGTTAAAGAGAATAAAGTCGAAAAAATCAATCTTCGGAGAGGTATCTTCAAAGAGGTGTCTTAGGTGAGAAGAGATATATATCTTTGTGAGACGTGTTAAAATACTTCTACTAAAGAGGTTAACTTGGGAAGAAACAAGTGAATCCGAATCAAATTGAATGGATTCCTTGTTTTATGTATTTCAAGAAGGTTTTAAAACGTAATTTGACGAATAGTTCAGATTTTAGAAGGGTATTTCTGACCTCGCGACACTGGGCCGCTGCATGACTGGCTAACGTCGTCAACCTGAGCAAAATGATTCAATTACTTAAGAATTCTCATCCAAGATCTCCTAAACGGATCGAGATATGGAAGTACGGTTTTCACTAACATAACGATAACAAACATTTCCGTGCGGAGCTAGTTTTTTATATTAGTGGAGATATATGTTTGGGAATGAACTTATAGTTCGTACCAGAAACCACACAGTCAGTTTCAGGTCTTTAAAGAATACGAGAAAGGAATTTTTCTACATTGTTCTTCCCGATTTTATGGGGGATATTAGTATGGTACAGGATATATTTAGATGCTGTTATTTTAAGGATTCAGTCAGAACGAAAACATTAATTCTTCAGTGTTTCGGTTATATTATAATCGTCATCAAGACTAACTAAAAATCTTATTTTCCATTAAACCCCATCAACATTCATCTGTAATGTGCAGGTACAATGAAATATTCCCCTCTTCCTCACCATACATCAACCATCTTCCAAGTCTTCAGACGAGATGATGAGATCACTACAGGATTGCCTCTAATCCTTATTCTATACTTCACCTATCAATGATTTTATCCTCTTCAAAATGTGTCATTTAAAATAACTACAGTAATTCCCTGGACCATTTATGTGAGCCTCGTTCCATCAATTTCCAATTAATAACTTGTGAAGGTAACATGAGGGACCTCGAAGCAGACGCAGACTTCCTCTGAAGCACCCTTGACTTCTCTTTCAGGCTTCTCAGAGACCAGTCGTTTCTTTATTGACTTCAACCGGAGAACTCCGTAACTTTCCAATTTACATTGCTTTCCTTTCCTGCAATATTTATGACTTAAGATATATCTCAACACACCACGAGTGTATGTACAGGGGAAAAAGACGAATCTTAAAGCAGTAATGCGGGTACTTTTCACTAATTTGTTGATGGACCTCCATCGGTCGCATGACAACGATTTTCAGTCTTGATGCTGGAATACAAGAAATGTAAAGAGATGGTGTAATGGGAAAACTTACATTTTCGAAATAAAAATGATTGAGGGAACCCTCATAAAAATGTGGTTTTAAAATTCACACTTAATTCTAAATGAACGTTTAATTTCGTATTGAGTTTACGATCATGAATTTTTTGGAACATGAGATGAAGGATACAAAACTCTTAATAAGCTTTTCAAAGTCTATATAATTGTCCCTAAGAACTTGTTTATTGTATTGCGTAGGAAGATCGCAAATAGACAAATATACCTTCGCGTGATTGGGTGTTTCGCTGTCATTTTTAAAGAAGAGTTTTTGTTATCTTTTTTACTAGCATGTTCTCTTCCTTCGAAGGGAATAAAAAAATGTAAAAATTAAAATTCTTTCTGTGGGACAAAATTATGTCAACGTAAATGTGAGAAAAAAATATTGAGAAAAGGTTAATTTTGTCGAATGTCAGGCGTGTTACTTGTTTTGTTACGTACATTTTTGCTTTTTTCGTGTAACATCACTTATTAATGGCTGTTTTGGAAGAATATTAGTATATGTCCACTGTCACCTTCGTCACGTTCCGCCCGTGTGAGACGGGTTGTGGTAGCGAGGCTGTCTGTCTATGGCATTGGTGGTGAGTCAAAAGCTAATGTTGGCGGAGAGCATGTTTGTCTGGGTGACGGCTCTCGATTTGTCTGGAATACCTCTGGAGGGGCATCCCAGCGTCCCCACTGGGCGATAGAGCCGTTGCGTCGCTCAGTCGCGCGCTCGCAGGATTCTCGCCGGCGGCACTCGCTCGCCTCCAGCGTCGCCACCGCTGCGCCACTCTTCAACTATTGTCGCGCAGTGTCAAGGGTCAAGGAAGTTCTCAACCACTTTTCTATCTACAGCCTAAATTTCTTCGTCTGTACTTGAGAAGATACCAATGAAAACTTCTTTAACCAAGTTGAAAAGTATGTCTACATACACGATTTGCGCTTTTCACTTATTGTGCAGATGTCAATGTTAGAGTAAGATGGAGTGTGTAATGTACACTTTCAATAGGTCGCAAATGATAGAAAAGAAATATTACGAAGATCTACTGCGTCAAAAATGTAATACGACCTGTCCGAGGTATAAAATACATTTTTCGTTTCAGAATTTTTCTTTCACGACTGTGATACGAAAGAAAACACTTGGAGATAGGTTTTTAGAAGGTTATGGAATTCTTTAAGCATAATTTATTCTGAAGAGGAAAATGAAAATTTTGTAATTATATTGAAGGGACAAAACGAAAGTAAACTCATTGATTAAAAAATACCGAGTAGGTAATATTTGAATGGAGTTTTCTCTGCTAGTCCCTTCGCCATGCACACTGTGCGCCCGCCGCTGTCGCAACGTGTCTGTCGACCCCCCGCAGCCGGTTAAACAGGGGGGTGCGCCATCCATCGCCCGAACGCTGCCTCCTCCATTGAGCGTTACTGCGTCTCTGCCGCCGCACCGCTAACAAATGGCGCCGGATGCCTCGCGCTGCCGTGATTTTAATTAATGAGTCGAACGAAGCGGGGGCGGCGCTCCATCCATCACTGCGGGTTCAAGGCTGCGAGGGGCGAAGAAGAAGAAAGGAGGCCGGCTCCGATCATCGCCATATCATCGCTCTGTGGTGTGAAGTGGGCAACGAGCAAAAGCTCTGCACTGCAGACACTTGTCTACATCCTCTCCTCTCTACTAACATATTTCTCATTTGTTACGAATATACGTAGTTCAAATTAAATATTCTGTGGAGCACCGGAACAAAAAGGAAATCTATTCGGTTCATGGGCATTCTCTTAAACAATGCCACACGCTCTCATATTATTGTAAGAACATGGCCTGAATTCAGATCTTTAACATTCCATAATGTCTTAGACGTCTGAGAAGGTTGGAGAGAGAGAAACTTGCAACTTCTCTCGAGTTTCTGCTTGTACCACATAGAGCAGCTGCTTATTGGCTTTGGGTTATTGGATCTGAATAGAGCAATTATTTTTATACATTATGTATTATATATTCTACGTGATTTTTATTGTGACTTAATATCAAAGCGTTATATAAGAATTGCCTTTATATCAAAGCAGCAAGCCAGGTCTGGAAACTAATACTCACATTAAAACATTTTAATCAGTGAATTACAAGCTTTGCAGAGAGTTCATAATTTTCTTAAAATACTCCGACGATGGGATCCACTAAGCAATGAGTCAGTTCGGCCTTTATTTTCACGTTGTTTTTAGGATTCATTCCTAGGTGGATATTAATATTTTGATGCTCTGCGCACTTTAGCATGGTCGCCTATCAGGAATTAGTAGGACTGTAAAGAAAATAAATATACGAAAATATTTCAATTCTCTTTTTAGTATATTTACTTAGTCTATGACTTAGTAGCTTGGAAAACAGGCGCAAAGATTATTTATGAATAAATGTACAAGAGAATATTTAATTAATGGGTAGTTTTTTTTATCACACAAATAAATCTACTTTCTTCAGTTATTGTAATTTATCAACAAGTATTTACCCACAATTAACTAGCAAATTTTCCTTGAATGACCCTGCCTCTGAACCGAAACAATATGGAAAATTAGTATATTTTTTTCTGCGATGACATTTCAATTGTTATTTATTTTGTCTTTAAAATATCACCCCTGCCCACCCCTCTCTGCAACCCTGCGCTTGGGAGACAAAAATTATCCACTGAATTAACTTAATACGAAATAGAAATATCCATTATGTCGATGTTGTTATCGCTCCTTTTTGTTTTCGTCTATCTCTGGATATGAGGGAATTTTCGTTTGAGCAGGTGTGTGAGTGTGGGTGTGGGTGAGAGGAGCGGAGTCGGCCGCGTGCTCTACTCCAGCGCCAACTAATTAATTCCAGCGCCGCCGCTTTGTTATGCTTCCTTCCTTCCTTTCCTCCCTCCCGCAGAGGTACAGGCCAACCACCTTGCGTGCTTCGCTCGCTCGCTCTCTCGCTCTCTCTTTCGCATATTATATACACATGCAAATGGCGCCAAGCGGCGGGGGTGGTGGTGGTGGGGGGAAGGGGAAGACAGGCGTCTCGGCCGCCTGGCGCCACGCTCACTCTCATGCTGTGGCTTCTCATTTCTAAGCCGCCACCTTCATAGCGAGTTTGGGCAGGTGGAAAGGAGGAAAGTAATTGATTTTATATCTGGTCAGAGGAACATACTGTACAGTACTATCATTTGGCCAGGTCTGAAGTACTGAAGGCGACTTTGAACCTTAACCCTTTTGCTTTAAATATAGTATTACCAATCCTGCACCAACGTAAGTTAATTTAATTGTTTTTAGTAATTTCCAATATTTTTATCCCTCTTTACATTGTCAAAATATCGCGACTTTTGTAGATTAGGGCATTTACATTTCTTGCTCGTTAAATTTCCATTTAAAGAGTTGGTTTTGTGTGTTTCTTTTTTTTTACGGAAATGAACTGTTAACTGCTCTAATTTCTCTACTCCATGATTTTTCTAAGTTTTCAGGTCATAACTCTCTGCTTCAGTGTGTTTGCTGGAGGAGTATCAACGGCCAGGTTTTGCTTTACATCTTCTCTTTTAACATCACCTCAACTTTACCCGTTTACTTCCAGTTTTTTCACCAAATGGTATCAAAAGTAAATAAATTTTCACTTTTGATGTATTTAGAGTGATTTATAATCAAAGTATTTTTGTGTGGTACATTTGGGAAAATTACCATAAATCAGACCTTAATTTTCAAATTAAAAACATTTCTCAAAATAGGTTGAATATTTTTTCTTAACACAAGTGAAGGAGTTAATATTTTCATATTACTTGGTAGATGCCTTCTAAAATCATAATACATTATATTGTACTTATCTTTGTGTTACATCCACTCCAGGTTTGAACAATATTTTCCCATTTTAAATTTCTCCAGTTATTGTTATCCATTTGTCATGAATGAAATTTGTATGATACCTTGTTTCAAAATTCCCAAAAGACAAATTTATCAATATGCGTACAGTAAGTGCGTTAGCTGTTCGGAAATTTTTAAAAATACACAAGAATATGATAAATGTGTACATTCCATCGACATTCTATGACCATCCGATTCAATGCGTAACAGAAATGAAAAGAGGAAACAAACCATTTCAGATGACAGAAACTATCACGTAAAGAAAAAACACTCCGATGAGGTTGCAGTGCCGAAAATGGAATGTTATGCGAACCAGAGACCACAGTCTGCGTGCTCACGAACTACATGTAGATAGAATAACAATGTTTAGTGTTATATTGATAAGCGCGTGGTGTATTATCCCGTAGTGCGGGTTCCTTTCGTGCAGAGGGGAATAGGCATGTGGCGAAGTCCGCGATGTGACCCCACACATCATTTCTCTTTTCTGACCTCCCTTGGTCACCTCTTGTTCTTTTCGATCCCGACGCTATTAGGGCTAGGGTATCTTTCATTTTCCTCTTTCCTCTTCTTCTTTTTTTAAAAAATGTTTGTAGGAAAGTTTTGCGATATGTTGGAATTTGTGTTTTGAGTTGTAATGCAGGAGGGTTTTTAGTGGGTATGGCTGAGTCTTTCGGCGAGTCCCACACGCGGGGAGAGTCATGTTGGCTCTCCCTAGTGCGTAAGTGCATTTTCCCTACCTGTACAAGTTTTAAGGGCTCTAATGACCTCGCTGTTGACGAGCCCTAAAGCCCCACAAAAAAAAACAAAAAAAAACAGATTCTCCTTTTTCCACACTTTTTTAATTCCTAGTTCATGAAGAACTGTAAATTACTTTCCACTTCCTAGTATGAGAGAAAGAAAATATCAAGGGAGTCTCATGCACAGTACGAAGAGGAAATAGCGAACACATCGACATGCGTCTCGCCATGAGTTCCCTTATCTCGTGAAGGGCGAGTATAATGTTAAAGTTGAGAGGAAGGGTATGTACTTGCTCACTCTCTACGGCGACTTTCCTCACAACAGAAGTCACTGAGAGTTGACGGGTTTTTAAGGACTGGCATGATTTATACCTTATCATTTATACAGTTGGAAACAAGCTATGAAACCTAATCAGAGGATGGTTGTTGAAATGTTGAGAGATGCGATGTATGTATTTTAATATAGCTTTCTTCTTCGTTCTTCTCTTTTCTTACTAATTCTAAGGAGAAGGGACGGGCGAAGAAGTGTTATTTTTAAATCAGATCGCTGAGCACTGGACCCTTGCCTCTTAAAAATCGACAATGATTACCTAAGTAAGCGTATTTCACATTTCCCTCGGATCCATGAATAGGAAAAAGAGTTTTTAAGTAACAGAATATGATTCCAATTTTGAGATACCAATACAAAATAAGTGTGGTGCATTATGAAGTCTCAGCAATACGAGGCGGGTGGTGCAGAGTTGTGTCTTACAATGGAAGAATAATACAGAAACTTCTCAAAATATTTACACTTATGAGCGATGCACATGATCGCTGCTCAAGAGAAACTCACATCTCTCAGCATAAAACGGTTGTTAGAACGCACGTCATGCTGATCACGTGATTTACGGCTTCGGTGATGGAGAACGCGAAGAAATGCCCGTCAATTAACGCAAAGGCTATACTATATGCATCTGAGATTAGACAATTATTTCATGTTAATATTTCTAAAATGTGAAGTTTCGCGTCATTCTTCACATCACAGGATTGTAAAATTTGGCAGTATCGTTAGTTTCCTCTCAATGTGTTTTGACGAATTTCATCCTAACTTTTTGAACAATAAAACTTGCATAAATAAATGAAATTGATGAAAAGCAGGTGCACTATAATGTCAAAATTCAAGTGAGTGATTTATCGAGTACAGGTAGCGCCATAGTCTAATTCAAAAGTGTAGTCTGGTAAGCAAGTGTATTAGCGTAACTGAGATCCATTCGCAGAAAATTGCTTGGTCTTTATTCATCAGAGTAATGATATAAAGATTAATGATAAATTAATTAACATTGTAATTTTACGTGTTTTTAATTCTATTATGTAAATTTCTCAATTTGTTAAAACTTTGTAGAACTACTGATGAAACCTTGTGGAAATCAACTTGCGAAAAGGAGTTATTGTATATAGTATTTGTCTCTGGCAATTGTTGTTTTTGTTACATAATAGGCCTGCCACAGCATTTTTGTCACTTCTATTTGAGAAATTCTAAAATGTGATTATTTATATTTAAGAAATTCTACGATGGTGATACCAGTGATTTGAAAGAAAATTCGCGAGAAATATATTTGTTCGAGTGTTCGCTGTAATAAAAATTCCTCTTTTCAAGATTTCTATAGATAATAACTATTACTTTTCTTCCGTATGATTGAAGTGGAAATATTGTTGTAATTAAAATTGTAACAATATTTCATCGCTCTTGTCATTGCTAACTGATTATTCTGATTAAAACTGATTTTTCATCCTTTACAATATTTGATAAATTTACTATTAGTTCGCTAATTGCTTTTGGATTCGGTAATCAATTGAAATTAAATTGCCCAGATATACTTTTATCACATGGACTGGTGCTCGTAACTATAGTGTCGGCAGAATTGTTCTTTGCAGTCGACATATTCTACGCCAGAGTATAGACGTATTTCCAAACTTGCAATTGTGGCATCAGTGGCCTCAATCCAAAATAGACCACAGCTTGCTTCTTGGAAAATACTTTTTTGTTGATAAATCCAGCCCGTGAAAGCCTCTCATTTACTCATTTATCATTACAGATTTCTAACATTTTCAATGGTGCAGCAAGTTGATAATATACTTATGAATTTTAATAACACTTCTGTTACTTTTAATATTTCTACGAAATATGTTTTTCATTAAAAAGGAAAAGAGGACACAACTATTGGAATTACTTAGTTACAATACAATAAAACGTCATATGGAAAATTTGACTTTAACCAGCTGATTAACACCAATTTGACTTCCTTAGTTGCATCGTAAGATCTAGCTGTACTTTTTCCAGTGAATCCTTATTTGATTTTAAGTGAACGAATTCACAAAACACGTTCAAAAAATATATTGCAGAAAATGAGATTAATGCTTGGGTGCTCTATTCGCTGAAGTAGTGCATCAAAGTGACTAGTCCAAAACAGATGTGGTACTTAGTTTTCGTTCAATGTGAGAGAGAAGCGTTGGAGTTCGACCGACCGCAACGGGGTGCGAGAGAGGAGGTGCACACATCCCTTCAATTGTCCCTGGGCAGCTGGCACGCGCCCCCTCGACTGCCCACAGCCTTCTTGTCCCCTTGTGTACTTTAATAAGCTTAACACTGTTTTACTATCCAATTACCAAATGTATGCGTTTGGAGGAGGGGGCAGAAGGGATATTCTCCGAACATATAAAATGTATGTGTTTTCCTTTTTCAAATACGCTCATACTCATATACTATAGACAGGTCTAGATCTAGAGGGGAGGGGGCTAGGAGGGATACTGCCCCGGACCCCGACCGCTCGGGGACCCCAATCTACAGACTTTGTTTTCGTGCAATACCGTATTTTGTTTTGCAAATTTTCGAGTACTTGATTGATGCAGATTAAATAATCTTCTGAATTTCTATAACATACTACGTTACTTAAGGAATGCATTTTGCATTGTTTTTAACTGATGAATTATATAACTAAATTTGAATTAAAATTAGCTAATTTTATTCATGAATCAATAAAATTATGATTTAACATGATACTCCACTTTGAGTTCTTTTGTTGGTGATTCCAAAACGTGTCGATGTCTGCGCACAGTAATGTAAATAAACTACACGCTAAACAGTCGCACGAAGACAGTGAACTGTCTCCAATATATTTATTGAATTATTTATTGTTGGCGATTCTGAAACTTGCTGATATGTTGCGCGCAACGGTATAAACAAATTACACGCTAAGCAACACGCTGCGGAGACAGTGAAAGTAGCTTGTTTCCACGCGTTCTTTTTATGACTCCGTGTAAAATTTGCTGACTACCGAATATTCGTGAATATTTTTGTTTATAATAAACAAAATGTCTAGAAAGTAGGAAAGTGTTGAAACAAAAAATAAGAATAAATAAAGCTCGAGAATAGAGTAAATTATCTAAGTTATCGCAATACCAGATAGTAACACAAAAATGACGATGATGATCGTGTATTTGGAGATAATCCAGCGAGCAGTAATGTCGAGACTCACCCTAATATTAATATAAACATCGAAAATGTAGATGAAGCAATATTGGAGAACGGTAAAACAATGAAAAACTCATTCCAAATATTGAAGATGCTGTATTCGATGAGATTTTCGTTGATCGCGATCACTTATCTAATATTGCAGACAACCTTTTGACGACGAAGGCCACAGAGACGAACAAAATTAAAGATTCAGGTGATCTCAGTGCTAGCTAGAATATTATATATCTTTATCACTATTGTTCGTGAATTTTCTGAATTTAATATCCCGAATACGTGCATACTTATTTGTAAATTGATTCGGAATCGACTATAAAATTAAATAAGAAAACGTAAGTGTGTATACGCATTTGCTTAGTATTGCGTTTTCACGTGACTGTTGTTTAAAATATATAAACACAAATTTTAAAAAGCATCCATATGTATCAATTTGTTTGTACTTAAGAGGCACTAATGCTGTTGCCACTGCATCATTATCTTCTGATGTTATAATTACAGATATTCTGCCTTATGGCCTCCGAATATTTTATACGAGTGACAATTAAAAAAATATCTGGATAAAGGGTACAATTATTTTCAAAACAAAAATTCCTCTTTTACCTCTTTTGCCTCTTTTACGATAATATTTGAAACGAAATAGATTTTCTCAGCTAATTATTTCCAAGAAAATTAAATAATGGTGCAACTTGTGAACGAAAAATGGTTGATGTTCTCAGAATCCACTGGGCATGTCTTCTGCTATCGGTAAACTATTTGATATAGATCGAAAACTATATTTTGTACAGGAAGTGTTTTCAAATTCAAAAAAGGAAAAGGTAACTGTAACTAGCCATGAAAACAGTCTGTGAAAAAGGAATGCAGTGGTGGATAAGAAATTGATTCTACCGATAGAAAAAGAAGCGAAGAACTGGACTGAAATTCTTAAAAAAATTGTTTGTGTTGTAAGGTTCTTAGTTGAATGAGGTCTTTCGTTACATGGAACTAATGAAATAATTGGTTCATCAAACAATGAGAATTACCATGGTATTATGGAAGTTATTGCCGAATTCGATCCATTTTGAAAAGAGTATTTCAAACTACATGCAAATAAGGGCCGAGGACATGTGTCAAAAACATTTGCTGAAGAAATTATCAAAATAGTGGCGGATGATGTTAAAGGATGTATCATACGAGAAATTGATCAGGCTAAATACTGGGCACTCATCGTTGACTCTACTCCAGGTCAGATCCGTGTTGATCAGTTATCTCTAATATTTCGCTATTATTCGAATAACCACGTATATGAACGTTTCATTTGCGTTTTGCAAATCACGAGTCATACTGGAAAATCATAGGCTGATGATATGTTAGAGTATTTTTAAAACAATGTTATGACAATACTAGCAATATGAGTGGTAAATATTCGGGCTTGGGAAGTTTGCACAAGCGACTTAGTTTTTTATGTTATGTGAGTGTGTGTATGTGTGGGGGTAAGTTACTCAATGTGTATATATATGGAGTAACTTGCCCCCCCACACACACACACTCACAATAACATGAAAAGCATTATATNATATATATATATATATATATATATATATATATATATATATATATATATATATATATATATATATATATATATATAAGTTGCTAAATCCGTGCGTTTTAATCGCATGTGAAATTGAATGAGACTATATTCTGTATGAAAGTTTACTTTTATTTAGCAAGACTATTTTAATTACCTGGATAATATGGTCGGTTAGTTGTAGGTAAGTTTCACTCGGTTTCGAGTTTAACATTAAATACTGTAATCAGGATCAGAACAGATATGAATTGAATATTGTAACGTACAATTCCCTACGAACATTGAGACGTGACAGAGTTGTCAATTGTTTGGACTGTAGTAGTCAAGTAAATGAGTCCTTTTCAAATAAATGAGTCAAATAGCTTTTATTCTTTGTGAAATTTTAAATTCTAACATATCGGAAAGGAAAAGGTGAAAGATGAAATAAGAGTAAATCACAGACACATCTGTAAATGCTAATGTTAAAGTATGATGTGTGTGATTTGCTCGGTCGAGTTACGCAGAAACGGAACTTTAATTTTTGGAACATTAGCATATTAATGTACTTCAACGAAGAAACAAAAATTTCAGGTAATTAAAATCCATATTTTGTCAATTAAGTTCAAATGATTAAAATATTTAAAGCATATTCAATATGCCAACATTTTGGCCTTCATCAGAGCGTGGATTTATAAGTAAATTAGTATTTTCATTATGCGCTGCAATTTCCCCCACGTTAATCGTAGAGTTGCTGAAGTGATGTATTCCCTATTAGGTCGTCTTATTGCACAGAGATTTGGCTTTCGTCACTTGCACCATTCGCGTCGTGTCGTGTGGTTGTGTGCCGAGAGAGACCCTGTTCCGCTCCAACGCCAGCGCTACCTGCCCCGCTCGCAGCTGCTGTCGACGGGGCGGGCGGCGGGTGGCGACGGGGGAACGGGCAGGCACACACAGCAACCGACAGCGGCGCGGCGCCCCGCAGTGACGACTCATCTTCTACACTCGCCCTAGGGTTGATCGGGTCCTCAGTCGAAATCTCTACCGGCATTCGAGGACTTCACAGGGTCAGATGTTGTCACATGAACTCCGTCTCTACCGTCATCGAATCTTCGTGCTTACTTCCTCCTTTTAACTAACGTTTATCAGGGCACAAGAGAATGGAAAAGAAAATTTTCTTGAAATATATTATCATGATTTAATTATCTACTTGAATGATTTAATCAATCTTTAATTTCTCCCTGAATTGTGAACCGTATGGAAAATTAATTCGTTTGTCCCTCTATGTGACTGGGCTGTTTTCAGTACTTCTTATGTGGTCCCTCTTCATATGCATGTACCAATACTCTGTATTTAGATGTGAAGTGTCGTTGGAGTAACATAAATATTCCCCATGCTGAAGGACAAGTCCATAGCACACATCCTAAGTGCATGTGCTGCTGTTACAATTCAAGAAACGCATGCTCCCGGTAAGAACTGCGAGAGAGCTAGCTATGATAAATTTCATCAAATTATGAGTCGGTTCACGTAAGTAAGGTACTCTATTTGTGCTGCGTGTTTAGTGCAAAATCACAAAATGTCAAAATCTGAAAAACTACCAGTAAGAATAAACAGACACCTAAGAGTCGACGCATAGCGTCTAAGTACGAACACGAATCAGCAAACGCTGTTGAACGTCTTCAGCAGGGGTGCCCACAAGAGGGGTCCTGACGCAAACTGCGTCATTGAATTATTTTTTCTTGGGGAGTGGTTCTAAAAATGGATGATTTTTGGAAGTTTAGAACATTTAAAAGCTAAATAATAAACATTCTTTTAAAAATAGCGTATATTAAAATAAAAATCATAATAATGTCGTATTAATTTTAAAACTTAACGGTCATTGTAACATGATAAATAATTTTAATTCATTTTCGAAACTGATGAATGAATCGCAAAAAATCATGCCGAGCAGAGATGTAGACCGCTGAATAAGCAGACACAAGCGTGGAATACAGGTCGGGGGATCACCTCTTGTGTATCAAAAGACCGAGAGACTCATCGCCTTCGCGTGAACCCGGCGTAAACGAAAAAGTGGCAACAGATACCAGTCTCTCAATCTTGCAATGGTAAGATTATGCAACAGACGGCCGATCTAGAAAACAGCGTTGCACTGAAGATTCATTGCTTTCCCTTAAGTGTGTAGTTTACTGTGCGTGATCAAGGTCGGAGCTCAATTTAGTATCTCGTCTTTTTTCCCATGCATCGGTATTCGGGAGTCTGCGTGTTTTTGTTATAGTTCTTTACTCGATTTGTGAGGATTTAACCAATTTTTACTGTGTTGACAATAGTTTTTGCGTTTCTTATGAGTCATGAACTCTTAGAGAGAACTTTAGAACTTAGATTTCTATAGTGGATAGAACTTTGTCAAAAATATTTAAAATTAATGTACTAATCAAAATGTCTGCCCAACGGTAGTGGATCTTCTGAACCGTAGTCTGAGAGAGCGTTAAGTGCTGGTCAAGTTAAGAAGGTGCAGATTAACAGGGTGCGGTTTAAGGTAAGAAGAGAGGTGAAAGAAAAACTGTCTTTTCTCGAATTATACGTTGGTATTGGCTTCATTAATGTAAATTTCGTTCACGAATATTTGCAGTTACACACACCTATACTCGTTACAAATTATACTACATTTTTCTTGAGGAATTTCATGGCTTACGTTTCTCAAAATCGAGTGACAAATCTGCTAATTACCTCATTCTCTTGCTTTATATATCTTACAATTGAAGAAGGGGGCATGTATCTTGAGGTGCTCATCCAGTAAAATAATCCGATGAAACGTAAGAAACCTCGAAATCTGAGTTAAGCACGTATGAATCTGAATATATATGGAATCTGAGTATGGTTCTTTGAAATTTAAAAAATTCAAACTCTGTTTTTCTACATTGCTGATTTTTAGCTGCTGAAATATAAATTAAAACCTAATTAGGTATTGTAATCTCATTTAAATTTATCCTTTATCATTAAAATGGATACAGGTGACGAACATTCGATTTACTTTCTCATATACGTAGTCTAGAGTCAGTATAACCAAGAAAAAATCACGAGATTTTGAAGGGAATATTCGTCTTTTAGTTTATTTTTAGTGTGTCTCATACCGAATTTTTTTAAAATTCTACAGCGCATGTAAAAAACAAAAAAATAGTTTTACTTAGGATTCTGCGCAAAATTTCTAGAACAATAGTACCAAACAATTGCCATTTTCAAGCAATCTCCCTGTATTTTATACGCAAAAGATCAAACTGCTGTTGTCAACATCAATATAGGATGCATGAAAAATTGTTGCATTTTTCTTTGTAAAGTTAGTTTGCGTACTATTTAGATAAGAGCCTTAAAAGTGCATGAGAAATCATGTGCACCGGTTTTTCAAACTGGTTTATAATGGAGTTAGGGTAAATAAGAGGCATAAAGTTGTAAAATATTTCTAATTTTTGGAATATGATTTGGAAGAGAGTCAAAGCGAGGGGGGGATTTGTTTGATGGGGAGGTCTCGCAAATTTTTTTTGGGGGGAGGGGTCTGCGTCATAGGGTTTAGGGGGTGGGCACCTCTGTCTTCAGGTCTCATTTTCTGTGATTTTTGAAAAAACAATTTGATGAACTATCTGCGGGAGGGTTTATGCGCCCATTTGAGTTTTGGGCTAAAAGAAAAACACGAAAATGAATTTGTTTGGAAATTACACCAATTTAAATCGTCTTCGTTCCAATGGCACCTCTATTCTTCAAAATTAGTAAACCCGCTTAGGATAACTGATTTGAAGTGACTCGTGATCCGTGGCGTACCTGCACCTCATGAAACGTTTTTACAGGTTTACCAACACCTATCGCACGCTTCAATGTATAAAAAAGAAAGGATTAAAATTGAAATTTGAGTTTTATGTATTAATAAGCTTAACTATTATTTATATGGCAGTTATAAAAAAAATTCAGTTAATGTTTATGTTAAAAATTATGAGTGTAATAGGTAAGTGGTGACCCAGTTTAACCCCCTTCATGATGAGGCTCAGAGTGGACCGCCCCCTCCACCCCGTCAAGGTACACTACTGTTCGTGAGTGTATTTATTAAATGTTCTCTACCTTTTGTCCGCTCTAAAGAACTGTTCGAATGTAGATTTATTGACAATGTATATACCTTCTATTCACTCTCACTCTTGATATATTCTATTTAAAAAACGTTTAAATTGCAAACGTTTTCATGAATTAATATAGCAAAATGATGGCCTCTTTACAAATATATACATAATTGTCAACTTTCAATTCCAAGAAACATTTTCACAAAGATTACGCAGATGTTACTGAACAACTGAATTGCTCCAAACCCCGTCTCAATAAAGGTTGTTTACTTAAGTTTCAAGAGTTGTTAAGTAAACAGGAACACTTTTAAGTAAAGGTTTCCAAAAAATAAATGAACGATTCCTTCCGTAGAAATAGTATTTTAGTGAATATTTTTGATGCTATAAATGTTCGGGTTTTTTTACATTTCAGTAAAAAATCTAGGGTGTATCCTACTCAACTTTCCAATTACAATTCATAACACAAACTTGTGGCACTAAATACCCTACATAACACTACAAATTTAAGAAAAAGGAAAAAAACCTTAAAAAAGAAATAATAATATATTATAATTATTAATTAGGATGATATATTTCAAAGATCAATCGGTTTCAAAATATTTATCATCACAGTATATGGTTAACTCCTAGAAGTTATAACAACATATTCAAGTATAGATCGCATGAATTATCTTCCACATTAAACTATGTGCCTTATAGGCAGATTTAAACGAAGTACTTTCATGATAACCAATTTTTGCTTAATAAATTTTCGCTGTACCTCGAAAACGGTGCAACGTACAGGAATGCGTACAGGAGTTTAGCTATGTGTACGCAGAATTAAGTGACCAATCAAAATGCTTCTATGCATATTTTCAAAGTTTTGAATATTAACAAACCGGAAGTGGAGCGCTGTGTGTAAATGAAGTCAGTATGTGTTGTCCAGAAACAGGCTTCCCAGTGCATTCAAAGTCAAATCTCAAGTTTGGTTTCGATGCATCAATTTGTTCGTGAGTTATCGGGGGAGCGAAATTCTTTACAAACATGCACACATACGATATCGGACATCATCGCCAAAATTGTATAAAACCTGGAGCCAATCCGCAAAGATACGAAGAGATCTCAATTGTTCTTTTACCGATTACTGTACTTTCCTCACACACACTGTGAAATTGAATAGTAAAAACTCTATAAGTATTGTTGAATTGTGTCAACATAACAGTTAATTATGGCATTATAGTTTTTAATTGTTTCGACAGTATGCAGTTTCCACTAATTCCAGGTATTATTCTTTTCTTTATTTCAAAATCAAGGATCAGCGTCTTGTTTCACTACAGATTCGTTTTCGTTTTTAGTAAAGGGTCAGTTATTGAGAAGTTGTTCAGTATAGTTTGAAATCATTCATTTCGAACTTCATCAAAATTCTATGGAATTCTAATGAAATTTCTTGTACTTTAAAATAATGAACAAAAACTGGTGCCGAAGACGTTGTTGTTAATTTTATTACTCGCAAACATTATTGCATCAAGTTTTTATGACTCTCACTATACCAACCTTTATTTTGTTGCATGGTTAGGTGAATTTACTAAATTATGGATTTATCAATAGTGAAACTGCATAATAATCTGTTCTCGGATAAAATGTTCATTGCTTAAAATGCAGAACAGATACTAATGCAGTAAAAAGGATACTAATAGCAAAAAGTCTACATTTCCTGCTATCCGACGACATTTTCTCTTTTTAATTTTAGTGTTTGCAGCAAACAGTAATTTGATCACGTCAATAGATTCCATTCACTCATAGGGAATCATAAGAAGCTGTTCAAAATCAGGTTTAAGAATAAGGTTTTTATCAGGAGCTAAGTCAAAATATCGGATCGGTTCCGTTTTTACTAGATTTCACTATTGTTAATTCCAGTTGCAAAAGGCTCGAGTTCAGAAATATACAAGTCGTATGATTTTAATTTAATTGTTAAATAACAATCACTTAACTATTTTGTTTATATTATCATAAAGAAAATGTCATTGATAAATAAATAATACATTTTTATTAAAAAATAAGTTTCAAACTGCATGTGACACGTGGAGGACAGCTAATTTACTCTCCGGAAGAAAGCAAGGGACCATCCCATCAATTCCCATTAAGGGCCCTGAGGCAGAGACGGATTGAAAATTTCAGCACTCCTTAAAAAGAATAATAAGTTAGCTACGTGTTATAATATCAACTGAATACCAACAAATCTGTATTTAGTAAAACACAAAAACGTTATTCGGCAAGTCTGCCTACGTTTCAGTAAAATGTATGAAGTTTAAAATATGATTTGATTGAAGACTCGTTATTATTATTTTTGCTGTGCACTTGTTTTTTCTGTGTTCAATCTGGTAGTTGGTGTGAACTTATACGCCAAGCCGGAAGTAAAAATTGGGTCTTAGTCGAGACTAAGAAATTTCCTTGCTAGATGGCATGTTTATAATATAGCGGATTTCTGCATTTCTGGCAGTACATTTCTTGTCAATGGCAATTTTGCAAGACACCCTTTCAGTATTTTGCAAATGACTCCAGTTGCTGAAATTATGAGGGGAATAATTAATACTTCATTTTGTTTCCAAATCTTTTGAATTTTTGTCTTAAGTGCCTGATATTTTTGAATGTTTGTTTGTTCTGTTTTCTTTTTGATTGTTAGTGGAAGGAACAGCTACATCAATAATAAAACTTTTTCTTTTAGATTTATCTATTAATATTATGTCTAGCTTGTTATGATCTACTGTTCTGACTATAATGATTTGCTTATCTCAGTACAAAGTGGCATTTCCATTTTCCAAGACAGGAGGTGGATCGAATTTCTAATAGGGCGTAACTGTTTCAACTAAGTTAACGTTTTTGGCTAACTGTTGGTGAATTATTTTGGCCACTTGAATATATCTGCAGGTGTACTCTAGAGGGGCGAGAACTTGGCAACCCGAAACAATGTGGTGGAGTATTGCAGATGTAGCATGCTCTACATAATCCATCGACATTCTCATGCAGAATTTCTTTTCTGTAATATCTAGTTGGGATTGCTTGATCATGTATAACACATATAAACCCTTTAGTGTCTGCCGTGGAGTCGGCCGTGTTTCTGCCGTAAAGTTGATTCTGCCTTGTCAACATTGGCATCCTGCAGAGAATTTGGAAATTGTTCATACAAGGGTATAGCAAGCTATTTTCCACCACAGGATTTGATATCATTATAATTAGTTCAAAATTTTCCGATAATTTTAGGGGAGTGTAATCTTTATCTAAAGGAACAAGTAACTGATGAAGAGGGTCGTGACTACTCTTGAAATAATTTCTTAGTTTTGTAATGTGCGAATGACAAATATTTCGTATGTGTAACAACCCCCTTCCCCCTTCTGACCTTGGCAGGTAAAGGCGGTCAACACATCCTTTGTCATTGTGTCTTCTAAATTTTGTCTTAAGAGTGCGCGTTGTTCTGTTGATGTTTTCCAGATCTGTGTGGGACCAATTAACAATTCCAAATGTATATGTTAGAACGGATACTGCCCAGCTATTTATTGCCGTAATCAGATTTTTTGCATTTAATTGCGTTTTCAAAATTGAAATGAGTCTTGTTTAAGACTTGTTTTGGAAACACTTTTTGAGGTGTGAATGGTCAAATTTGCGATTTTGTAGGAAGTCAAGATACTTATAATTTTGATCTGATTCTAGACATTTTATGAATGATTCAGTTGTCACTTCACAATTTTCTCCTGCCATGAATTTACCTCTATTAATGTGCATGGTAGCACATTTATCTAATCCAAACGACATTTTAATGTCTGAGCTGTAGAACTGTATGATTTTCAGAAGGCTATGCAGATTATCTGGAGAGTTAGCAAACACCTATATGTCGTCCATATACATGAAGTGGGTAATTTGGGATGTTTTCTGCATTGTTTCTAATTTGTAACCAAATTGTGTTTCATTGAAAAGTGCCGTAAAAACTTTACGGACTTGGTGAATCCCCTTGATAAATCCCCCTTCGAATTGGTATGTTACAGGTAGTGATAGATGCATGTTGTACTCTGGTTATTATTATTATTTGTATTATTGTTATTATTATTATTTCTTAGTTCCATAAAACGAAAAGCAGTTCTCGAGTATAATGAAGTCATTAATTACCGTTGTTCTAGTAATGCATTGGAAATGAAATTCTTTGATTTAACAGTTCTAGAATTCAATGAGATATGGAATCTAACAATTTCCGGATGCTTCTGACCAGAGTCCTCGCTAAATTAGAAGCAAAGCATTGATGTTAACTAAGTCTCACAACGAGTAAACCAAGAAGTAGGGAGTATTAAGATTCGTAGTTTTCTTTTTTAATAGCCCATAGTCATTCTAAAACACGTGCCATTGATTACTTAATCTGGTATTTTCTGTTTCATAATTCGTGCTACTGGCGTTGTGTATAAGTAATACTGGCGTATACACATTCCGTGAGCACGGGAGCACAATGTTTCTAACGGAGCAGAAAGAACTATTCGAAATGCGAACTGAAGTCAAGATCTGTGCCGCCTCAAGAGTGAACTTCGGAACCGATTATGTTCACAAAAAGCAGCTGGTTAAATTATTAAAATTTGTGATCGTAGCCCACGTTGTCATTTACGTTGCTTTAAATACCTTCTGAGTTAAAAATGTTTATTAATGATGAAATTCATTTTATATTGAATGATTTTGTTGGGAAGAGGGTGGAAGACTTTCTTTAATTCTTCAGAAGACGACGGGGAGGCGTGGTGGGATGGAAGGGTTATGTCGCGAGAACGTGTCCTCATGCATATTCACCGCCGTCACAGCCACTCCCCGATGCTGCTGCACTCATTAGCCGCTCTTTAATCTATTCATCGACTTTACAATAGTGTTTTCGTATCATGGTCAGCCAACAGCTTGTGACGTTTTCTACAAGCATTCTCAACAACCTTCATTTCAAATCGCCTGAAATCCGTTCGCTCAACTTCCACATTCCATGATATGGAAATAACAAAATACTACAACTAAAACACGCGATGAAACTGTCCAGTAAAAAGAAAAGTTACTCAGAAAGTGAAAACTTAACAAGGAATAATTGAATTTCACGTTTACAAACAATTTCCTTAGAGCGGCGGTTCCCAACCCTGTGAGACTATTCAAACACGACACACCCCCACCCTGCTCAATTGTTGTTCAATATAAAATATGCAATTAGTTACGCATGTGTGTTATTTTTAAACTACATAATATTTTTGAACAACACGGAAAGGTAGGTAATGAAACACATTGAATTTGAGTATTTATCTGTCGGCGACTCCACTTGAAATGGGCCAGACTAGTATTGCATTGACTGGTCTGAAAAACGTATTAAAAATAATTTCATCGGATTTCATGTCTGATTGTGCTTGTAAGAACTCATACACATTTTCAACCATTGAGATGTGATCAGCAATATATCTCAACAATTTTTCTTTTTACCACTTTTCCTTTATGTCTCAAAATTTATTTTATAACCGCGCAAATACGATTTTGTTTTCGAAAAATTTTCAGAAACATTTATCCGAATGGAAATTTTCCGATAAATTCTAACATTACTTTTTGATTGGATTAATCTTTTGACGTTAAATTCAAAAATACGAAACCACATTGCTCGTTTTTCGAATTAAATATCTCAAAATCAGCCTTATTTTTTTCGGTTCATACATTTGCGAAGTAATGAAAGAAATATTAGTAATAATAAATTTCAAATGTATTTTACTATTTATTAGATAGAAATACATCATACTCGTTCTAAAAACCAAAATATAATATAAATAATTTCAATATTTAATTAATAAAAATTCAATATCTGTTGAAGGAAAATAAATATGTTGATTTGTAAACAGAGCTTTTCGCTCCACAGATTGCCAATCATTGTCTTAGATATTTCTTTCTTGATAAAACATGCCTTCACTTAAAACATGCCTGCGTTGTTTACTACTATTTAATACGTGAATTCAATTGTCTGTGGTTCATAATTATATTCCACATTCTTTTACGCTTGTGTGCGTGTGTGTGTGTGTTTTTTTGTGAGTTTGTGAAATGAGTCTATTAAGAACACTGTGGGGTTAAATGAAGGGTTTTAGTACGGGAATGGACCAATGAGTGGAGTGAATGAAGGATACTTATGGTTGGAAAAAACACTGAAGAACATTTTCATGTATTTGAAATTGCAATATTAGAAAGATATTGTTTCTGAAATATATCAAAATAACATTAAATTAGAGATGCTTTGATCTCAGCGAACATGTTGACAAGTTTGTTTCTTTTTCATTTACCTGGTTTTCAAAAAATGCAATTGAGCACGCATTGCTACTTATTTGTTCGAAGTTTTATTACTGTAACTCATTTGTGTTGTAAAAATTCAATCGAATTCTTTAATTAAAACATTATTGATATTTTATTAAATCATCCATGGTGTATCATTTGTAGAATAAATAATTGGACAGCCTCTTTCTGTTTAGTTTCTATACATAACAAGCGTTATTGATTTGCAACTTTTTGGTTCTTATATGATGAATTTCCGATCATCAATTAGTTTGAAGGATTTAATATAGCTGTAAGAAAAAATATACAAGTTTGACTGATAGAGGACAATAGCACACATAATCTCCTAAATAGGAGTCAACTACTCCGCAAGGTAATGGATTACTGATGGTGGGATAATATCTTTACCTGGATTCAAAAGGAAAAGCCTCGAAACTGTAGTCACCGGTTGTGTAAAGTGAAATATATTCAGTGATAGCAAACGAAGTGTTTTAATTTCTTCATCATTGGGGCGGTTTCATGTCGCATCACTGTTTCTTCTCCCACCTATCACAGCCACAAGTACTGAGACCACACAATGCCACATAGGTCTATGTATATTTTTTTATAATACTAAAAATTGTTGCAAAGTCTTCCACAGTCCCAACGGGTGATTTGATTCTGTCGTCATTAGAAAGAGAAAACGACGCGGAATACCAGAGATCTCCTCCACCGCTGTCAAATGTTGACCTCTAAATACTGGGAAAAGTGTCTCTGAGGAATTCCAAGGTAATCTCAACAAATGGTTATATTGTTTCATCACAGAAAGTGTTCAAGTGCTTTCGGATTGGACGACTGCGCACCACCGTGGTGCCTATTGCCGATGAGCGAGAGACTGGATGACATTCATTGTCACAGGGGTCCAGTGAAAACTAATGCTGCAGTTCAGGGACTGACAACATCTCAGATGTAAATTTACGTGACGACATTTAACTGCAACATTACTTTTATGCAAAACGCTTCACACATCTAAGGGATTCGTATCTGCTTAAGTCAGGCAGGCCATGTTTAAGGCCTTCGATAAATCTAAAAAGAATTTCAAAGATGCCTCTTGACGGGGTATTAAGGGAGCCGTGAAGGTTTCAGAGACCCACAAATGTAAATAATATTTCCATACAGAATTTAAATCGATTTTATCGTAGTATATACGACATTATATGATAATTTATTTTAATGTTTGATTTTTTTCATATTAGAAAGCAGATATTAACAAACGTTCAAAATGTGAAGTACATTTTCTTCAACTTTTCTTTAATTATTATTTATTGGCACGAATATTTAGAAGAATAATGAAGACACAGCTATAGATCAATATCTTACCATTACCCCACAAAAGTGTTCGAAAAATATATATGAACAACAAATTTGCGGTAGTTCGTCAAAGAACTAAGGAAACATACCAATACTTTCAAAGCTAGGGAATACTTTTTAAATTGATATTAAGGTATCAATTCTTGACAAAGTTCTATTATAGCGCATAATAGTCTTGATCATTAATGAGAGATATAAAAATTATTCCCTAGCCTCTGCTAATCCCAAATGCTTTGACTCGCGGAAAGCTTCACTCGCGAATACTCATTTGAGAGAAGATGAAGTAGGCCAGGTTATAGATATCTGTCCACTAAAATGTCAAAACAGGTATTGAACATTACATTTAGTTGTCAAAAACTTTAAATAAATTTTTCACAGCCGAAAGCATGTAAGGCCCATGGTCTGAGGAAGCGCGCAAACGCAATTACCATATGCCAAGTGGATGAGGTGCAATATTTGTGAATTTGTTCCATATAACTATGTTATGTTTGAATAGGAGCGGTAGTCGCGTTTTTAGTCACAATAATAAATTCATATTTTTTCTAAGATGCCACAGTATAATCACTTTCTTGTTTCTATTTTTCACACATCCTGTACCTTCGCTATGTGTAGACTTTTCCATGGATCAAGATTTTGGGAAAGTCAGTAGGTTATAAAATTAAATTGAATAGATAAATAATAATAATAATAATAATCATAAATTTATTGTCAAAAAACAGTACAAACTGCGTATGACCACGTGGAGGACAATAAACTAATTTATTTTCCGATCAAGTGCCCTAAGGCAGAGGCGGATTCAAAAACTTCAGCAAAATTTCATAGATAAGATAAAAAGTTAGCTGCGAGTTATGATACTAATAGATGTCAATATGTTTGTAATTTAACGCAAAAAATTTTCTTCTACAAATTGTTATCAAATTATAGATTATTCTAAGTATAATGTTTACAAATCATAAGAATTGAAATAACACTAAATTCACGATTTATTGTTACAATAAACATGCCCCTAGACAAAGCCTAGAGAACCTGTATAAGAAATCCGCCTCTACCCGAAGGAAAAACGGAGAAAAACCGGGGCCAGGATGGGGCTACCGAATTAATCTACATAACCGTGCCAAAGTTGAGTACATATAAAATTAAATTAATATGAATCATAAGACACAACAATCATGAAAAAAAATTGAAATTGTTATAAGTTATTTAAAAAGTACTACAGTAATGGCGTGATAAAGTACAAGACGGATTTAACTTTTATTAAAATCAATAAATTATTTTACAGTGTAGAAGCACTGGTTCAGAAGGTAGCTTTTAACTGCGGATTTGAAGAGATTCTATTTCATAATATCTTTTATATTTTTTGGGAGGGAATTATATGGAATGATTCTCAAATGAAATGGTTCTTTTTGGCAAAGAGTGGTTGACACTCTAGGGCGATGAATATTATTANGCGTGTATAGTGTTCGTGAACGAGACTGTTTCGTATAAAGAAAGGGTGGCACTTCAGTAATTCGGTCTTAACAAACACGACTGTTTCATAAATGTAAATGCAGGGAAGTGTTAAGATATTTAATTCCTTGAATAAAGATTTACAAGAGTTTCGGGGATGAGATTTACAAATTATCCGGACTATCCTCTTCTGAATTCTGAAAGTTTGATTACTCTGACCGGAATTGCCCCAGAAGGTAATGCCGTAACGTAAATGGGAGTAAACGTTTGCAAAATAAACGCAACGGGAAATACGTGGACTAACTGCGTTAACTAAGATTCGGAATGCGTAACACAATTTGCTTAATTGGGAATTAAGATTGTCAATGTGACAATTCCATTTGAGGTTGTCTTGAATATGGAGACCTAAGAATTTTGTATTCGTAACAGTTTTCAATTGTGTTCCGTTTAAAGAAAGAGAAACCTGGGGTAAATATTTTGTGATACAATTGTGAAATGACATAGACACTGTTTTGTCAGTGTTTACAATGAGACGATTTGCATGGAACCACGCTGAGAGTTGNTCGAAAGGTTAGACAAAACGTTTTGAGCGTTGACGTGTTTACATAGTAAATTAGTGTCATCAGCAAAAAGAACCATTTTGCAATCTGATGTGGATGACATGTTCACATACAATAAATGAGTATAGGACCGATAATTGAACCTTGGGGTACTCCGCAAATAAGTGACTTTGTTTCTGAAGGACAACGATGAAGTATTTTATTTTTAGTGTAGGATATTTCGACCTGTTGATATCTATCTTTTAAATAAGAAGTTAGCCATTGATGTGGAAGTCCACGAATGCCTAAGGAATGCAATTTGGAAAGGAGAATTTTGTGATCGATGACATCGAATTCTTTGGATACGTCAAGAAAAACACCCTGAGAATTTAGGAAATCCTTTTCCACTACAAGCGCCATATTTTCTTTCTTAAACGATGTTACCACATCGTTACCACTCCACGGTCAGGAGATGTGGTAACATCGTTTAAGAAAGAAAATATGGCGCTTGTAGTGGAAAAGGATTTCCTAAAACCGTGTTGATCGTCAGAGATAATGTTATTTTTTGATAAAAAATCTAGAAGACGCTTATAGAACAATTTTTCTAGGATTTTTGAGAAAGTGGGTAGTAGAGATTTTGGTTGGTAATTTCCAATATTAAGCTTGTTTCTTTTCTTGAGTAAAGGTTTTACTTTAGCTCTCTTGAATATGTTAGGAAGCACCCCTTCTGATAAAGAACTATAAAAATATTTATGAGTGGATTTAATATAGCGTGGGACGAAAATTTAACAACAAACTCGGATATATCATCTATACTTGTTGAAAATTTGTTTTTTAATTAGCTGATGATTCTCATGACTTCACTGGCGTTAGATTCGGAAGTTAACATAGAATTGGGTACGTGCATGGATATAATTGGAGGACATTGATTTGGATTTGGAGGAAATTGATTGGTCACACTCAAAACTATCACAAACAGTTTTAAATAGTAAAATTTAAATGCAATAAATAGGAGTGTCGGAGGCCATTCTTCATGTGACCTATAATGCTAATTGGGTTGTATCTTGCGGATGGATATGCGTGACAATCTTCTTGTTCCCCAGCAGTTGAAGCCCTCTCTTTTATTACACTCTCTAGATTCACGCGGAACTGGTCACATTACTCCCATCAGCTTCAAAAGATGGAAATATTACTTCCATATACTTTGACCATTACTGAGTATACAACTTATTTAATCTTATTTGACATATAATTACTCGATGAATTATCGAAATGTGTTGACCCATAGAAATGTGTTTACCTGGTTCTCATTGCTACTAATATTTATCTAATATTCTTTAGGTTGACTGTTCTTTTTTAAACGTTTACCATCAATGTTTCTTGAAGTACAGTGATGCAAAATGCCATTTGAATGAAGTGAGGCACAATGCTCACAAGAGTGAGACGTATCACTTGTAATTTCCAGAGCGTGGGGGCGTGCGAGACCGGAGTTTCGGCCTAAGCAGATGCTTGCGGCTCCTCCAACGGGTGCTCGTCCCCTTAACAGGCCCGTAAACATCCCCGCCTCCGTCGTCTTTTGTGTGTGTGTAGGGATATGGAGTGCTCTGAGCTCCATCGTCGTCACCTGCCGTTCCACGCCATTAGCCTCGAGGTATAGAGCACAGGGTCCCCCACCTCTCCCGCATCTCATTCTCACGACCTCCATAGCCGCCTCCTTCACGCCCTGCGTGTTCGCGGTTTCGCGCGTCAGCAGACCGCATCAGGAGTCAGCGAATGCATTTGACCTTTATGCGTTGCCCTTTTATGCGTTGGAACCTGGAGATTCTTCGTTGAATCAAGTCATGAGCAACGACTCCTACACAATGTCTTTATATGCAGATGAGTTTTCAATACTTGTGAGACGAAACAGAAGATGAGAACAAGATGAACATAATTGGATAAAATGTTCTTGCACATGAAATATGTAGAAAAACCCTAGAAGTATATTCACTAAAACGCTCAGAATGCAAGAATATTGGTTCTGTGAAGCAATCATAAAAAGGCTGAGCAGTGTATTTGGAAATTTAGTTAGAAGTATGGAAAGCATCAAGCGTATAGATAGGTGGCGTATATACTTGATTTATAAAATTATGGGGTAAGAGTAACATTTTGGAAGGTCATGTGAGGACGATTGACATCAATTGGAAAGCTTTTAGGAAGATGCAATGTGAAGAAGGGTTACAGCGGAAAAAAAATCATGCTCACTATAAAAAAACGTGAACGCCCGTAATGTACGATGCAAAGGGGATCATTGGGAAAATACTATTATAAATCATACTGGAGCAGGCGAAAGAATGGGTATCGTGCCAACGAGCATTAATGTTGAACACGTGAATGTGTAAGATAGTAATGCATCGCTAATCATGCGGAAGAACAAATAAGACACGATATAATTGTCAAATAAATCAAGTTACAAACTGCACGTGACCATATGGAGGAAATAAAACTTATTTACTTCCCGGATTCAAGCAAGGGACCATCCTATCAATTCGGATCAAAGGAACCAAAGACAATGCCGAATTTAACATATCTGTGCCACGAGCCAAAACGTTGACATACATCCCCCTAAAAAAGTTATAGTTAGCTTCTCGTGGTAATATCTGTAATTCGAACAACAAATTTGGTTTTCAATAAATTTTAAAGGAATAGTTTTTTAACAGATACATACTGATATCTCTTTATTATTCCCAATTTAAATCGTGGCTATTAAATTCCATCAATACTCAAGATTAATAATAACAACAACAGAATAAACGACACTGCTGCTCCCAATCGCGGATCTATATATAAATCCATCTCTACTAGAAAGAAATCCGAAAAAAAACTGGAGTTCACAAAGGGGTCCAGAGATGTACATGTACATGACCTTGCCAAGGTTTGATGCAGGTACAAGTATGAACATTAGAAACGATAAAAGAATGCATAAAAATATGTTTTGTCTTATTCTGTTAGTATTAAAATTTCTAAAGATGAAGAACAGAAGGATATTAACATAATTTAAAATTAGCTAAATTATTGAAAAAATAATGCTTAATGAGAAATTGAAACTCCTATAAACTTCTTTCATTAAAATCAATAAATTCTTTAATATTGCAAAAGAAACAGTACATTAAAAATCTTTTAACCACGGACTTGTAGTTTCGGACAAGACTTTTATGGCAGTCACTTGTGAATATTAGATTTATCACAAGTGCTTTGTTTGGGAACAAAACAGTTTCTTGTAAAGCTATGGTGGTACTTCAGTCTCAACTTACACAACAGTTTAAATAATTTATATGCGACGAAGAGTTATAATATCGTATTAAATTCCCTACATAAAGGTTAATTTTCCATTCCATTGTAGTATTTGTAAATTACAATGTAGCGTGCTATTGAAGTTTATCTACATGGAGTGATAGGAGGTAGGAGTTGGGTGGTAGGTTATTGTTAGTAGGTGGGCCGATTAGCTGGGTTTACCAACAACTTGGCGCACGTGGAGGGGTTAGTAGAAGTTGTTAGTAATAGAGTTATTGATACTAGCAGGAGGTGGATAGAGGGAGGAGAGTTCGCTTTTCAGTAGTCACAGCGATATGAACTGGGACATTCTTGTGAAGAGATACAATTTTTTTCAGGTCCCACCGGGAATTGAATCTGGGATGATTTGGTGAAGAGCAAGAACGCTACCACCTTAGCCACATAAAGATTAACATAAATTCTGGTGGTGAGATTTACGTGGTATCCGAAGTATTCTCTATTTTTCTTTCATTTTAATTAATGACTGCTCTACCTCCAACAAGGTCATAGCAGAACTCTTTAATTCCTTTTTGGTTCACCTTTTACAATATTACAATATGCGTGATGTTATATCCTGTCTTTGCTTTCCTTATGTAGTTCAGTTTGTTGTCCCGGGACAACCACGTAGCCCGTCCCACGTAGTCATTGCAATGTTATACTTTATTTAAATTGAGTTGAGCTATATTTTACTTTAACTTGCGTAAAAGTAAGAAAATAGATATCTCTTTCTCAGTAACGTTGCATTATTCCTTTATATGACAGAAATATTGCGATGACATATTCTTTGAGCAAAACATCACCATTATCAACTTAAAAGTAACTGCTGTGTAATTTTTATTGTTCTTATTGTTTCGTTTTCCTTGAAGTGACTGATGAATAAAATAAAAGAAGCATTTCAAAACAATGAAAAGTTGACAAAAAGAGAAGATAGATACATTTTATTGAAAGTATCTAATTTTACGAACTAATTTTGTTTCCGTCATTAATTTTGATTTATTATTTAATTTCTGAACAGATATTTTATACTTAGTTATGTCTTAATATGTTTAGCTAGCTTGTTATGTCTAAACTTCTATGCAGTAATTACAGAGTCTGCTAAATGTTTGAGAGATATTGCAGAAACAATATTAAAATACAAGAGGAAATGATGATTCAGAACGAACATAGCTGGCACAGCACTCACGTAGTCCATGGTGTGTGCCTCCGAAGACAATACAAGGCGCCGGTAGATGAATAACTGCTGCTAGAGCAGGAATTATGTACACTTGAGTTAACGGTTTAAACATGACCGACTTAGAACATTTCAGAATTCAAAAGAGGATTGCTCGGATAAATTGAAAATCTCATTCCCTAAACTCTTTTAAACATTTATTTAAGGAATTAAATATTTTAACACTTCCTTGCATTTAACGGTTGTTTTGTTGAGATCGAATTACTGAATTACTACCCTTGCTTCATACGTCTTGTTCGCGTACACAATACTTGCAATAGGATTGATATTCATCGTTCAAGAGTGTCAATCGCTCTTTGCTAAAAAGGGCTATATCATTCGGGAATCGATGAATGTCTCTTCCCAAAGACGTAAACGATATTATTAAATTAAATCTTTTCAAATCCATAGTTAAAACCTTCCTCCTTCGTTGCTTATATAATATAAAAGAATAGATAGATTTTAGTAAAAGTTTCATTGAGTTTCCATTTCCCATAAAAGTTTGTTTTTTAATTATTCTTTTAAATATTAAACTCATCTCGTACTTTATCACACCATTGCTCTAGTACTTTCAAAATAACTTATTAAATTTCAAAATTATTTTCCTGCAAGAAGTTTAAACAACACGCAACCTTGGCACGGTTGTGTAAATTAACTCAGTATCATAATCTCTCCCGGACTGAGTTTTTCTCCGGTTTTCCTTCGAGTAGAGGCGGAATTTATACTCGTATACGGGCTTTCTAGACTCTAACTCAGATTCCTTTGTAATGATTATTCTCGAATTAAGAGTTTTTCAAATAGTAACGATTTATAAACAATATTTTCCAAATAACCTATAGTTTGATAAAAATATGTTCTGGTGAAATAACTTTTCGTGCTTTATTCAATACAGATTTGTTAGTATTCTGTTGATATTATAACACGTAGCAAACTATTTTCATTCTTATCTTAGGGGTAGACTGAAATATTAAATCCACCTCTTCTTAGGACGCTTGATCGGAATTGATGGGATGGTCCCTTGCTTGCTTCTGGAGAGTCCTCCTCTAATTGTCCTCCTGTTATTATATGCTGTTTGTCATTGTTTTTCGAACAATTATTATTATTATTATTATTATTATCATCATCATCAAAAAACTACGAATCATATATTATTTTCAAATTTTTATTTTACATACTACGTGGGGAAGTCAAATCTTTTAAATAAATATATCTATTTATAATAAAGACTAGAATATCCCTAAAATGTAGATTTATTGTTCGAAAGCGTGAAATGCCTCTTCCAAGAAAATATTGTGAAAAAATAGAAATTTTTTATAAAATCACATTTAACGCTACGAAACCCGTTTAAGATTTGAATTTCGAAAAACCCTTTTGTAGTGAGTCTACATTGCAAAATCATGTAAAATATCAAGTTTCTACATTTAATCGACCCAAACAGAAATTTGTTAATGTTTTATTCATTTCGGACAAGGCACCAAATATTTCCGCACGCTAAAAAGTAAACTACCTTAAATTCGTGAAATTGTTTTATACATTTTTCAGTGAGTAAAATTTATGTCCAAAAACTCGAGTTGATTCATGAGATATAGTGAAAGTAAAATATTATGTAGCTAGTGTGAACGGTAAAAATATGAAATAATATTGACTCCTTCGCACCTATTAAAAAATAAAATATCGAAAAACCAAAATACTCATTTTTGGATTTTTAAAATAACAAGATCTAGGATTATTTGTCAATTGGTTCATAAATTATCTTAAAAACAGCAGAAATAAAAAACTCATACTTTACCCCATTTTACTCTTTAAACAATGAATTTCCGAAAATTCTTTCTTAGTGTGTGGTTCCGTTGTAAACGGCACCTATTGCCCAAATTTAATGTTTATAGCTTTAGTAGATTAAATTCTGCGTTGATGAATGAGCTAGTCACTCAGTCAGGACAACGCCGCTTATACGAGACGTTCTCTCTAGCGTTCTCTGGGGGATTGAACCCCTCCCCCGTGATCCCCCGGGTTTTGTGAGCTGCGCCCATACCAGGTCAACGCCTCTTAATGTACAACATCTTATTGCTATATTAAAATGATTCCACGAGTAGAATGTCGGACGTATTGTTTACTCGGTGACTTATTAAGGTGTAGTACAAACTCATCACAGTTTAGATCAGCTTCTTTGCTGCAAACTATAATTGATAGCAATAAATTATTTAGAAAAATATCTCTGGATTTATTGAAAATATTGATTGGATTAAAAATTTTTATTATTTTTCATAATTTTTTAATGACATTTGAAAATCGTCTTTTCAATACTTTTCAAACAAAAATGTGTATTCTTCATATTTTTTTCTATTAAAAATTCTAAAATAATGTTGTGTTACTTATTGGTATTCTTATATATATATATATATATATATATATATATATATAATATCAAAAGATATTATAACAATTATATCAAAACTAGTATTTTCCCACGGCTCTACAGGACTGAATTTTTGTTATTACCAGAAAATGAAACACATTTCCGCTTCTCGCATTAATCGTACCCGTCTTAATCCGCTTGCAATAGTTGGTTATCAATTACCTTTGGAACGTTTTCCATCTTTTTTTTTTTTTAAACCTCGAGTCAAGTGTAAAATTCAAGCTAAGATTTAGTCGTATATTTCAAGCTAAAATTTGAGTTCAAAGCGAGTGAACAAGATCTATGTTGAGATATCGAAATAAGCAAATGAAGATAAATTTCAGAAAACACGAAACAAACTAAAACAGTGGATGCACAGATAGTCTGGGGGAGGGGGGAGAAAATGTGTCTTGAAACAAAAGGCAAGAAGTAAGAGGCCAACTGAAATTTTATGAAGAAATCAAACATTTTGTGAAAGATATGGAAAAAATAATAATCGGTAAAACGGAAGATAATATAGAAGAAAAGAATAACAAACATTGGAAACGAATAAAAGAAATGCAGAACAGATATATGGCGCAACTAGAAGAAAAAAGTACAGGTGTAATTGATGAGAGAATGAATTTGTTAGATGATGAAGAACTTCACTATTATAATACAAGATACAATAAAAGCGGTAATACATCAAAAGTTAATTAATATATCGTATAAAGAGCAAATGGAGAAAAAAATTGACAAAATTTTGAGTGAGTGAGAAAATATCATGTCTGGATGAATGAAAAAGAAAACGTGAGACAATACAAAAGGAAAAAAGAATTAAGCAAAAATATGATGATAGGGAGTTGTCAACAACAGAACGGTGTCAACAGAAATATTGATGAAAGGGCGTACATAACAAATTTGATAAGGAAAAATTAATATAAGAAGGCAAGAGTAACAACAATTTACAAGACTAAGGAAAAAATCATAAAATTGTAATTAGCTATTTTTTATTAGTAGAAAAGTGTTTAGAATGAACTTTATTCACCTCAAATTAATGTTATCCGATCCAATTTCATTTCATTTTAATGAACGTAATATTATGTGATACATCAGCGGAGACGGATCAAAGTATTATGTATTATCCACGGGAATACAGTCACTATTCAATAAGCTTTTTATTGTATTCGCTTTTCTATGTGCGAAATTCTATGTCATAATTTCAAGTACAGTATATTGGACGTAATTTAGAACTTTATGAGAAGTTGAAACAATTAGATGATGGATCCTCGTTTCATAATTATTTTTGAAATGAGTTACATTCACTATAAGAACCTTTCAATTAAATGATTGGAAGAAGGAATTGTTTCAGTTTCACACTATTTTCATGCAAAAGATCACAATTATTATCGACATCCAAAAGATCAAATCACCTTTTAAAATTACTTTAATACCTAGAAAAGGAATCGGTTCTCTTAATTTAGAAAGTGAACAGATATATGGACACGGATAATCTCCAAGCAGACATTTTCTTTTATACAAAACTATTTCAAAAAACACATTGTCTGTGCTTAGAGAGTCAGAGTTGGAAGTCTGAACACTTTTATTTTTTTAATCGGTTACAGTGCAACCCCGCAATCATGTTTACGGATAGGATTATTTCAATCTTGGCTCACGAGTGAATAATTACCAATATAAATAAATCTGTAGTGTTGATAGAAATCTCTTAGATTGCGGTGAACCTCACCGCTAGGTAACAGATTAAACATGTTACGTCGAATGAAAATGGGAGACGAGACCGGGGATCGAACCCGGGACCTTGAGCTTTGCGCGCTCATGCGCCTACCGACTGCGCCATCCCGCTCGCTACCCCACTGACCCAGGGACTGCCCTATAGATACTCTATTGTCCCTCATTATCGCAATGGNCATTATCACAATGGCTAAATCTACGTTAATGTGATAATTTTGGAATGCACCAACTTGGATAAAAGTTCGTTTTTGATCTGTTTTTGGGCATGTTAGTAAAATGTGAATCCAATCTTCAATTTGTTCACCGCAAAGTGGGCAAATAGAGTCTCCATCTCACCTCAGTTTTCTTAACTTTCACCCTCCTACGCGAAACCATCCGTAACCCAATCTTCTTTTGATTTGAGACAGTCAATGTATGGTTTTCTGCCCCATTGCCCAGCTACTAAGGTTTGCACGATAAGTGATCTCTTTTCCATTCTGTTAGTTTCTATTTCACGATGGTATAAGTCTTGGAGTTTTGTCTTAATATCTTTTAGATCGTTTAACGACGGACTATTCTGACATACACAAGTGATTCCTGCTTTATGAATTACATTTTTAATTTGCCTGTCCCATTTTCCTCCTGTATTACAATGGTAAGACTGAGTTACAAGTGGCTTCCTGGTGCCTGTCCTTATCGAAAGCCAATATTTAATTGCTCTTAATTGGAGAGTTAGTTCAATGCAAAGCAACCCAAATTCCCATAAAATGCCACTGTTTGCTGTGCTTTAAGCAATGCACGTTACCATTTTAAGATATTTCGTTTGAAGCGAGTTTAAAACATCGTTGTCCCCCGCGCCCCATATTTCCGCTCCGTACGCTATTCCCGGGATGAGTAGAGATTGAAACATGTTATCCATAAGTCTTGNCAATAACAGCATCAAAGAAGCTTGTGTCAAGGTTATCTTACACTTAAGCAACTTAGAATAAACGCCCAGGAGTGTGAAAAAGAAAGGGCAAGTAGAGACCAAAAATACAGCTTGCAAAAATTAACAAGAAGCTGTGTAGGTGCTGTCTCTTATACACATCTAGATGTGTATAAGAGACAGTATATATATATATATATATATATATTCTTTAACGTTCTCTAGCGTTTGTCGTTTATACAATCAAATTTCATTCTTACTGTAGATCCACCCATTTTTAAACGTCATGGTTTTTGTCTAATTAACGTTAACTTTTAGTTTTGTTTCTTCGCAGAAACTTTCTAATTCATCTGAACTTCTTTGTAAATCTGCTTGTGTTTTTGAGAAAATAATCAAGTCGTCGGCAAAATGGAGTGCTGGTATTGAGATATTTTCATCTTTGATCCTGGGTGCGTCTGCATTTACCCTGGCTAGTCTATCCACGAGCCCATCTATGAATAGTATGAAGACAAGTGGGGAAAGTACGCAACCTTGCTTTCCACCTCTTTCCACAGAGAATGTATCTGTTACACAATCTAATTCTAATCTCACGCATGCCGTCTCATTTATACATCCCTTGAAGCATTTTTAGGAATTTTGTGGAGATTCCTATACTTTCTAGAATATACAGAAGTATTTCCCTATTAACGGTATCGAATGCTTTTTCAAAATCCACAAAGTTACAAAATAGCTTACCTCTTTTCACGGAAGTTGACTTTTCCGCCATTGTGGTAGTTATAAAAATGTTGTCTTCTGTACTATATTTATTTCTGAATCCTGCTTGCAATGCTGTCACTTTTCCTTCTTTTTCTATCAATTTATTTAACCGTACATGAAGAATTTTGCAAAAAATCTTAGCTATTGCATTAATTAAAGAAATACCTCTATAGTTATTAGGGTCGTTAACGTCACCTTTGTTTTTATAAATTGGACAAATTACTGATGTATTCCAAATTTCAGGAAACGTGGAAGTGTCGTATAAAAAATTGAGCAAATCCACGAGAATCGGGGCAATACTAGAATTTATTTCCTTTAAAAATCCCATTGGAATACCATCATAAACTGTTGCTTTGCCAGACTTCAAATTTCGTACCACATCTTTTATTTCATCAATATTTATTTCACAGTCTAAATCTGTAACTATTATTTGGTGTTTGATTACGTGGCCCGTCCGTTGTATACACTGATCTGGGAAAGAAGTTGAGCGAAGTGCATGTCCCAACTTTTCGCCTCTATACTGTTCGTGCAACTATATCTACATCGTTATTTATTTATAGTATCCCAAATATTTGCAACATTTTTACTGTGAATAATGCTTGCAATTCTTTCCGCTTCCGAATTCTTCCATTGTTGCTTAGCTGTGTTAATTATTCTTTTATAGTTTTTTTTTCTCGTGTACGTATTTTTGTCGTAAGCTTTCTCCTCCCCACCAAATGTAGAATTTTAATGCATTTTCAGCATCTTTTTTCGCCTGTCTACAATCTATGTTGAACCATACCGCTTCTCGAGTGTTGTGTTTTTTCTGGTGTGTACTCGCATGAGTGAACTCGCTTTCTGTAGAGTGTTTCGTAAAGATTCTGTTGCGGCATTATGCAGTCCAAACTGCAACTTATTTAGAATATCTGCGTGCAAGATTGAGTTCTGGAGGTGAAGCAATTCAAGGATCAGGTAAACCGCGAACGAAGCTCGACATGTTTCTAACTTACTGAGGTTTAAAGTAGACACTTCGATCTATATAAAAAATAGAAACGAAACGAGAAAATCTTTAGAACTACGACAACGATGGGAACAATTAAGGAAAATGTTAAACTAAATTACGTCCTTCAGGGGTAACCTCTAAATAACACATCATTTTAACACGCAGCCTTTGATTACCTTGTATAATCATAACAACTCCTCCATCCGTTGTCCAAACATTCTTCTCAGAGATGCGTCAAGTTGCATCTTGGAGAATCTGGATCCTCTGGCGCGCTATAGCTTATCGGTTAGTAGTCACATTGCATTTCAGCAGCTACTTCGACGGCAAACATTCTTGCTTCTTCCTATAATTAACATTTTTTTCAAGGATCGTTCGATTTTTTTTCCATAGGCTTTTTGGCTTACTCTATGTCTATTCGGTTAATATAAACGAGTCTGAAAGAAATATGTTACTCTTTTGAAATACCCAAAACATTTTTGTCGTGCCTTCTCCAGGAAGTTCCTTTATGCCGAAACTGATGACAGAATTTCTCCGTTGATAACGAGCTCGTCTGTCTGATCAGGAAGATCTCAGTTTACAGATGGTGGTGACAATGTCTTGCAGCTTCTTTTCAATAGATGCAATATAATCAGGGAGCCTCTTCTTGACTTCTGCAATAGTGGAAGGAAGTTTGTTAAAAACACTTACATTAGAAATAATTTCCTGTATCACTGCATCGTCATCGCTTGGTTTGGGAGAATCACAGTTTCTTGCACCAGCCATTTGAACATACGATACGAGATAATGAAATAAAGAATAAAGATGAAAGCGTTAAGAAAAATATATGTGATACAGTTAACATATAGAACATAAAGTGTAAATAAATTACTCGAAAATAAGGTCGAATATAGATAGTAGATAACGTCATACGTAATTATCATTATTAAAAAAAGATCAATATATAATTGTCATGAATATGATGGAATATATATTACAAAATATTCAAGCTTACTTATCTTTGTTATGTGCTAAACCACTGTCGTTGTATCTCCTGCCACTTCATGTACTGGTTTTGTTTGGGTACGTCTTTACTTAGCGAAGGTCATCGAGTGAATGAGCTTTAAATTGACAAACAGGTGGTTAATGCTAATACCACGAATGAAACAATTTTAGATCGAACTCTTAGTCAGGTTTCTCAGATTGACATCGTTGTCTGGAAGTATTAAGTCGTATACACTTCAGTTCTATTCTCCGTCGGAGAGTAAAATAGCTATCGCGACCCTTCCTCGTGAGACTATAATTCCCTTTTCTCTAACATATTAGGGACTTGCCGACAACGTACTGTCAAGTGGAGTGGCGATCTCACGCCCTTCGTGGGTGGTAGCGCCATGCTGTTCACTGCATTAAGTTGCGAGCATTCACCCTGCGCGTCTGCAGCTTCGGGGCCAAAGGGCGAGAAGGGAAGGAGAAGGAGGAAGGTTATGGGCTTGGAGAGCAAGGGGAGTCGGCTGGGGCGATTAATGGAGTAATTTATCCGCGCCGATAATGCGCGGGCCTTGTAATTAATTACGCAGGATGGCGCAGGAGGCGGTGGTGGCGGCATCGCGTAGAAGGAGGTGCCCCGCAGGGACGCGTATTATTGTCGACACCTTTGCGAACTTCCGGCTTCGACCCCTCATTCTTACATCGGTGCGGTTCCCACCCGCAGCGAGGGAAACTCGTAAGGCCTATGGTCGCTTTGCGGCATTCGAAAACTACTCATCTAGACACGAGTGTCGCCTCATGGATCTGTAAAGATGTAGAAGTCGTTAACGATACCAAGTGATGAGCAAATCGTTCGTTCTTAGCAGAAAGATGGGACACGATATCACAAAATGTATCTGTAAATACATTGTCTCATTTCCATATTTGGATGAAAATAAAGTATTCGCGGATCAACGATAAATCACGGGCTCTAATGACCTTGACGTTGGCGAGCCCTAAAACTCCGATAAAAAACGATAAATCATACAAGTATATAATTCAATTTGTTTTCGCTAAAAATATAACCTTGTAAACAATGTAACTAATTATTGTACGCTTCCCAAAACATTTTTTACTCCAATATCAACATTGTGTACTTATTTCGGAAATTCGTCGTACATTAATATATCAACTCAGAAAGACTCAAGGGCACTAATAAATTACATCATGTATTTTGCGCACCTCATTGCCATCTTGTCCTTCGTTCGCATCTCTCTCCGACAATACTTTCGAATGCTTTTCTCTCTTCGAGAAACGATTCGGTGCATAGCGCGTAGCCCTCACCTTGGAGAGTAATATTACATGGGATTCTAAATGAAATATGTCCGGAACGTACAAAACACTACTTGTTAGTAAATTGGGATGAGGACAATTCAATAGAACAATTAAAAATGAGTGAACTCGAACAGATAGTGAAAAAGTTAAAACCACGGAAAAACCCGGACTTTGATATAAGTCATATTGTACAAAATGTGTTTGGAATCATGCAAGTACGATTACTAAAGATCATGCAGACTTGCATTGCACAAGGCTACTTACAATTTACAACAATTAAAATTACAACAAAAATTGAAAATTACAATAAAAGCATGTAGAAATATAGATGCATATAGAAATGTCCTCACCCAGCTGAGACAAATAAGAGATTAATGAAAAAACGAACAAGAAGATGATTAACGAGGAATGAGTTGTGATATATGAGAATTTTGGGACAGACAGAGAGAAGAAAGACAAACAACAGAGGACAAGACAGGGCGGGTAGAAGATTCAGCGTCCGCTTCCCCGAGTCAGGGACGTGAACACTGGTATAGCCAGAGGCTAAGAGACACTATAGGGGATAAAATTAAACAAAAAGGGAATGAAATACGAAAAAGACTTGTATTGACACTGTTCTCAGACAAGGAGATCAATGTAGCCATTATCAAATAAAATAAATAAAATGGAATGCCTTCGCCTGCGTGTGCGCTTTGAAATCCGCACTAGCGCAATTCTTAGACGCTGCTTTCAATCCAAGCAACTTATATTTTCATGCATACTTAATCATAGAAATTGAAGACTAAATTAAGCGAACTCCACAATACGACATATTACTATTGTAATATTCTATAATATCGAATTTATTGTAATATATTTGAGTTGTTTCGCTCAATATTTGGATTAAAATAATAGGAGAGACTTGTGACAAGTTCAACTGTATTGAAGCACTGTATTTGCATCAGCGAATAAATTAGAATTTAAGTATTTAATTTAACTTGAAAAATACGAATTGATGGGATGGTCCCCTTTGCTTACTTCCAGAGAGTAAATTAGTTTATTGTCCTCCATGTGGTCATACACACTTTGTAACTGCTTTTTTGACAATAAAGTTTATTATTGAAGTTTATTATTATTATTATTATTACAGTTAAGAAAATTTCAGTAATGAAGCCTACACGTGTCATATTTCCAAGAATGATATATTACTCACAATTTACTTTGCAGGTGGTAAATGAAGTTGAAATTTTATGATCGGTGAACGAAATAATGATAAATACACAGCTGAAAATAAAGTGAAACATTTTATATATTATATCAGGAGTGTGATGGAAATTGTCCAAATATAGAGATATTCAAGTTTGCATGTTTTCATGTGATTAATCATAATATGATACCATGTGAACGAAAGTGTTTGTGTACAGTATGTAAGAAAAATCATACGAGTAAAACATTACTTAGCATGGGAGAAGAGATAAAATTAATCGTAGCATTAGGAATCGTATGAAAATATAAAACTCAAAGTCAACAGGCCGTAAGGTGTGCCACTAAGACATCCGTACCCACGGAGTTCGCTTAGAATAGAGCTTTGCAATTTCTTGACCTCGGCATAAGGAGGGGAAGATGTGGTAAGCACCTCCCTCTGGCTGCTTCGACCTCGTGTTAGACGTGGTATTTATTTTACAGCAGACTGGGTGGGTCTGGGAGTCAGTCTGGACGTTAAGGTATGAAGAATGATCCCACGTCTAACCCCATCCTGCAATTCAACACTCTAGCCCTTTTTGTTACCGAACCACATTGACTCCAGGATTTAATGATCATACACTAAGAATCGTAGGAATTATATTAGGAATCGGATCACAGATGGAATATAAGTGAGTTGTGTCAGGTGATATGAAGAAGAAGAATAAATATCTTCTCGTATTGAGAATGTGGAACTAGTGGAAGGATGGTGAAGTTCGATGGTTGAGGAGAACATGGAAGAAGGATTTAATCTTTCCGCTTGGGTGAGTGGTCACACCCAAAAAGTGTGTGTGTGGTAAGCTGCTCTCATGGCGGGATTGTTATCCAAGCTGGCTCCTGTTCCGGGGAGAGAAACAGAGAGAGAGAGAGAGAGACATTAGTGAGCTAGATATGAAGAAAGAGGGCGTGGTACGAGATCAGGCGAAGAAGAGGGAAGGATAGTGGAGAAGAGATGAGTAAAGAAGAAGAATAAAGAAGGAAAATCAGAGGTTGGGAAGACATTATAAATCAGTTGAGGGGAATACACGATGCATGCCAGGAGATGCGACGAGATGAGGTAAGGCACGAGGATACAGTAGAGTTAGCATGAGATTAGGAACCAGGAATACAGAAAAGGAGTAGTACCACCACAAAAGTTACAGAAGGAAAAAAAACACACGTAACTTCAACTTGAAAAATTTCAAATGACGGACAGGTTTTACATTTTCCGCCTCTGATACTTCATGAAACAATGTCTTCGTACAATACAATAAAATAACTAATTTCCTAATACACTTATACGAAAGAAAATAGACATCAAAATAAAATTTTTGAACTCTGCAACAAATTACAACAAAATTCTTTCGATTTGTCATTAGATGTTAGCGAGAAAGAAGGATGTAAATACCAACGCATGGTACTTCAAATGATAGGGGTAAATACATTAATGCATTCAATACTAATTTACTTGTAGACAATATGAAACTGCAATTGTTATTAAGTACTTTTCTCTGCAATGAGTTTGTATTAACTAATTTTACTGACTTTACTCACGCAGTAAGTGGATTAATTTATAATATCGAATATATTCTAAGTATTTGTGTCAATACATTAACAAATTATTTATGCATCAAAAATATTTAAACTCATTATTGTTATAACATCATTTATTGTTATATATTGCAAAAAGTATTTCAGACGATTGCCATCTTACTCCTACATTCTTTCGTTATAATTATTTTGGTGAGCATAGAACTTTCACGAAAAGCAAAGAATTTCCACGAAAAAAAAAATGTAGCTTAGGTTGATGATAACACGGTCCGGGTGAAGTATCTAATCTAAAAACCAAGTTGTCGCTGAGTCAAAATGAATGAGACAATGAGACCATAACTCATAACACTGAAATTAAAAACTTGTCTTTTTATGTTTGAGAGTGTTATTGTACAATGATGTGTTGCTGCTTTGTTGACTGGTCTGTTGGTGGAAGATGGCTGTACAGAGGAATTGCACAGGGTAGCAATATATGAAGTAATGTTGCGTTAGAGGAAACTAAGCATCTATATCTAAAAATATCAACCTTCTGTGCAGTTCAGCAAATAACCAAACAAGTAGCTTTATGAACATTGTCACTGCTCCTTTATGAACATTGTCACAGCTCTTTTACTTCGTTATAAAAGAAATGTAACTGGAAAACATGTATTTATGATAACATTATTTTTGATTATCAAAAGTTCCATTCTCGTTTTATGAAACGAAGTAGCTGATAATTTAGGGATTTTTAATGAGTGAAACATTATAGAAAACGAACGTGTTGATAGTCATTAGCTAAGATTATAACAAAAATACCACGATGCATCTTCCCAAGTGTTGTAAAGCATTAAAACCACTCAGAATTCCAGATTAATTTTGTCGTGCGATAACAGAGAAAATTCCTTTTTCTACTCCCAGAGTCCAGTGGCAGCGCAAAGATTACAATCCGTATCCCCAACGAGGCTATGCAGGCGTTTGTTAGGCAACTCTCTGTCGCGAGTCAAAGGGAGGCAGACAAGAGGATTTCCATTTCAAACAATGGTGCAAAGGGAAGATCGAAGACGCAGTTAAAATGAAATACTCGCTCATTGTATATAACATTACTTTTTTTCACCATTGCCTGTATTACCGTACTATTCTCCACACGTTGTATGAATGTGTCCTCTGAATTTTCCACATTTGTGTTCCACTGTTGGATTTTGTTTGTACACAGCAGATTGCATTTTTTCATCCTCACGTGACTTGATGAATGCTGTTCGGCATCAGAGGGTGAAGATTTTCTACCGCACTGTAATTTACATCCACAGAGTCATCGCGAAGAGTTCATTCCTTGTAATGACTTTGTAGTTCGAAATAAATTTGACTACCAAAAAGTGTCATTTCATGATCTCTCTAATTCTGCCCATTCTCCATGAATTGGACAAACTGTAGTACTTCACTTCCTCTGGTCTTGTGAACATGTGAAGATCTTGTTCCTTAAGTCATGATAAACTCGTCCCGCCCTACTTTGACTTAGACTTTACCGTGATTTGCCATGGAAACTTTGATCAAACTGAAGAATGTTCGGCGCTCCGAATGTAAGATACTAGCTACTTCATCACTTTTTTTAGATTTGAGAGTTTTCAAAACATCAAATTTTGTTAAATGGACCTGGTAAACTAAAATAAACATATAATAACCGTCAGAATGTGCCTGAAAATCCACCAGGTTAACCTGCCATCGAAATATTAGATTCAAATATTAACAATACCTTTCTCAACACAATTTTTTGGACATTGTTCACTGAATTAAATAAAAAGTTTCAAATAAAAATCTTATTTGTTTCCTTGCTATCTGTGTGCGTGAATTAATTGTTGTAGTTATTACATCATATATTAATATATTTTCCATATTTTTAATGTTTAGGTACTATCTTTTTCCAAACTTTGCCTACAATCACTTCTCTTATGAGATACTTGTATCTCGGGTTCAAATATGAAGTACGTGAGTTGTTGATACTATTGCCATATAGATACAAGAAAATTTTCTTTGTTGCCTAGTTAAACTTAATTTTTATTATTTCCAGAATATACTTTCAACGGAGGTTCCGTCATCCTCAGTGGAACTGAAGGTTAGATATATCTGGCGGATTGGAAAGAATTTCCAACCATCAGATCAACTGAGGATGACGGCAATTCTGATTAAAGTATGTTCCGGAAATGATATAAATCATCTTACCAAAGCAACACAGGAAAATTTCTCGTATATATAAAATATGGGTGTTTTCATCGTGTGTTGTGCCAGTGAAAGAAAACGGGAAACCACCGCGTGTTGCACCTAAGCCGTACAATCACCTCCATCGCCACAATTCTCAAAAATAACTGTCTCGGGATTGACACGAAACGGTTCAAACCAGCTTTCGGGCTGCAAACTAAAGAAAGAGAACGATGCTTTGGTAATCCTGGTAATGAAAATTATTTACTATTCTTTTTCTGTTCGAAGTATTGTGTTTATTATCGAGGCTATACGTATGGTACATGATTTTACAGTTTTCTGGTACCATTACCACCCATTCATGAAAAAGAAGTAATTTTGACCGCGACATATTTTTGAATAGTTCACATTAAAGACGACTGTATCTTGAAGAGGGATGAGTAGTGATGATGAGGAGGAAGTAGAAAGCAACTCTCCTACTTTAAATGGGATTCGGAATAAGAACCCTCAAGAATAACAAGCAACAATATTTGAAGTGAGACCATAGCAAACAGAGACAAAAAATTATACTAAAGAAACCTAGTAAGAATAATATAAAGAATAGAAATTTTTTTTCTCGTGGTGTTGCAGACGGAACATCGCATGTGTGTCGCGTGCGCTGAGCCCATCACTGACAAATACCTGTTGCAAGTGAGTGGTAGGCCGTGGCATGCGCATTGCTTGCGCTGTTGCGTGTGTCAACTGGCCCTGGATCGACAGCCTTCCTGCTTCATCCGCGATGACAGCGTCTACTGCAAGGCTGACTATGCCAAGTGAGTATCATTCTGCATGCGATGCGATGCCTTTGAGGTACACATCTGCAGAGTTGGCGAAGTAACAGCAGTTCTTATTGTTTACGGTTTTTCACGAATTTTTCTCGGAGGATACTCGTCATTGCGTTACTCGTTTATTTCCCATTTTACAGCTTTTGACACATCAGCTTATTGTAGAATATATTATGGTTGCTGATGTTTCAATTTTCATATCAGAAACCCTTGTACTCCTCTTATGCGCATTTCATTTTTTAAAAAATAAATATCCCTGAGTAAGGGACCATTCAATCATAAAGTAAGCATCAAAGAGGGTGGGTGGTCGAGGCAATACTTACGATTCTTATTTAGAATGGGAATGTTCTACAAATAAATGGCATGAGGGGTCATTCAAGTATTGCATAATCATCCGTTTTTTTATTCGTTTGTAATAAATAATTGTTTAATACATTAATTGTGTTTATTGTCGTTACAAACAGTTAAATTAACATCATCTTCTCTTTCATTTCTGGGAGGGAGAGATAAAAAATTATTTCGTAAGATTGACTTCACTATCAACAACTGATTCACGAGGTCTTTCAACAACACCCACTTGACTCTTACAAAAGTTTTATTTCTTGTCTCTCGCTATTTATGGAAATCAATTATAAGGTCACTTAAGCCTCTCTAAAACCTACCTCCCCTTAAGAACAATCAAACTTTAGGCCAAAATCCGAAAGATAAGGCGAAAGAATTTGCAGAATTCTTCGAATCGTCTTTCTAAACGCACTAAATATATAGTCCAACTGATTCTGCCATATATTCATGACCGCACCAAATTACAATGTTCCGATTAAATATATTAATTAAATATATCCAGTTAAATATATTCCTCCATCTGAAGTATATCATTGTATCATGTCAATGCAATCAAAAAATCAGGATATCATGATAATATCAACGAAGATATTCTTATGAATATACCAAAGTCTATTTTAAGTGTTACAACTAATATTTTAAATTTTATGATAAGAGTTGGATATTTCATCCACCTGGAAATATTATCTCATAATTCCAATCCCCAAACTTAAAAATCTTTTTCGTACTAAAAATTCAGCTACTGCTCTGTAAGTTTGCTGCCTATTATCATTAAAATGGCAGAAAAAATTAATCAATAAAGGGATTATGAATTATTTTAATAAAACTGAAATCATCCCATACTTCCTATTTGGGTTTACTGCAAAGCGTACTACGACCCACCAATTGCTGCGTCTAACCGAATACATATTTCAATCATTCTTGGAAAATAAATATACTATGTAGGTGTTTCTCTATGTCAGTCATACGTTTCATGGAGTGTAGCACCACGGTTCAGTGAGTAAACTTCGACAAACTGGAATCCCAAATAATCTCTATACCATTATTGGGAGTTTCCTCTCTAATAAAACATTCTCCGCTTCTGCCTATCAACCCCGAAGCAAATATTAGCAGGTGTACCTCAATGTTCCCCATTGTCACCTTAACACCTTTAATTTTGAACTTGTATTCGGCAGACGTTCACATCAATACGAACATAGCTCCTCTATTTGCAGATGATACTGTTCTCTTCGCATCTAGTTCTAACCATGAGTGGCAATATTGTTCGCCTCGAAGAGTTCTGCAAAAATGTCCCCGGCAGCATATGTCTATCTACTAAGGTAAACCTAAATTATGGAAAAAACGTTATGAAAAATAGAAATACTTCAAATTTTGTGAGTAATTTAAGAAAGAAAAATCAATCTTCATCAAATGTAATGGGTTCTTTGTTTTGTGCATTTAACGAAGGTAAAATTAATCGTAAAATTTGGACGAGTAGTTCAGATTTTACAAGAGTTTTGCAAGGTATGGAATCTCTGATCCGACGGTATGTCTACGTGTGCGTGTCGATTGCTGTTTTGAGAGCGCCGGATTCAATATACTATGAATTCCTCTTACGTAAAAAAATTCTGATATTTCACATCGGATCAAAATTTGATAGTAGATTCCTTTTAAGATGTCTGCTAAGAAAGGATTTTACGAAAGTGTGAAAGGGGAGCTAAAATGTTTTAAGTATGTATCCCACCATAACTCTTGATTGTCGCCAGCAATTTCAACCAAACTTTATACATTTATCACTGACTATCTTACAAGAAGCACTGTGAGAGTAAGACATCACTGGCACTCCTTTGGAGGGGGTGGGAAGAGGGTGACGTGTAAGAATAATGGAAAAATTCTATAACGTATTTGAAACCATAGTAATCGGTGCCGTTGAGATGGATAAGGACGGCCCCAATGCTTCGCAAGTTCAGAATAAGTTCAAATTGGAAATATTAAACCCCTAGCATCCTTGGGGTAGGGGTGGGAACGGGGTGCAAGTTAAAATTATCAAAAACATCCGATATTGGTGTTGAATACATCCGTTTTGCGGTCGTAGAAGAGAAGAGTCACATTCTCAATGCCGCTTAAGTCCACGATCACCCCCAGTGAGGGAATATACTCCGTTTGGTTAAGAGATGAAATGTAATAACAATCTAAAATGACTTGTATTAGTGTTGATACCATAGTTTTCAGGGTCGATGAGATTATTAATGACACATCCGCTGCTGCTTAAATCCACGATCAGCCTTATAAGCCGCAGCACCCGAGGGAAGAGTATGACATAAAAGGTGTGACATCTCAAGGAAGGGTACGATGAGTTTTTGATGTTGCTGTGATGATTGGTATCACCCCTATGAGAAAGAATAAAGCTGGATACACATTACAGAATTCACGCGAGTAAAGCTGCAGGTACTCAGCCAGTTATAAATAAACTTTATTGTCAAAAAAGCAGTTGCGAACTGCGTATGACCACGTGGGACTTATTAAAATAAGTTATTCTCCGAAAAAAACTAGGTACAATTGAACTTTGAGGAACTTCGCAAGTAAGTGGCTTTGTTTCTGAAATGTAATGTTGACATACTTCATTTTCAACATGGTAAATTACAACTTCCTGATGCCCATCTTTCAAGTAGGAAGTTAGCTATTGATGTGTCAGTTCACGAATTCCTTATGAATGCAGTTTTGAGAGAAGAATTTCGTAATCGATTACATAGAATGCTTTCAATAAATCAAGAAAAATACCTTGTGGATAATCTCCACGGTCAAGAGAATTGGTTACATCAATTAGAAAAGAAAATATGGCGCTGTTAGTTGAAAGGGATTTCCTGAAACCGTGCTGATCGTTTGAGAGAATATTATTATGCGATAAAAAGTCTAAAAGTCTCTTATAGAAGAGACTTTCCAGGATTTTTGAGAAAGTAGGCAATAGTGATTTTGGTTGGTTTTCAACATTACATTTATTTCCTTTCTTCTGTAATGGTTTCACTTTAGCTGTCTTAAATATGTCAGGAAACACACCTTCTGACGAAGAGCTATTGAAAACATGAGTGAGTGGATTTAATACAACGCGAGAGGAAGATTTTACTATAAGTTGAGGTATATCATTTATCCCTGCTGTTTAAAAAAATGTATTTAATGAACTGATGACACTTATAACTTCACTAGCGTTAGTTTCGGAAGTGAACATTGAATGCGGGACGTATGTGGATATATTTGGTGAACATTGGTTTTAAATACTTATTTCGATATTTTACTAATTTTTGAGAAATAAGAATTAAACAAATTTGCAATGTCCTTTGGATTTGATACGATTTTTCCATCGTTAGGAAATGTTTTCTTGGCAATATTCTAAAGGGGATGTGTAATATTTAACAACATTCCACATGGCTTTGGTCCTGTTGTTCAATTCTATTATCCGTCTTTCATTTTCAATCACTTTAGCTACCACTTTTCTAAGAATGGATTTATATTTACGGAAGTAATCATGAAATTCGGGAGGTTGGTTATTGAATTTTAAAAGATAATATAAATGACATTTGTTTGTGGAAGAAATTCTAATCGCATGTGTTATCCATCAATTGTGATTGTCTACTTTAACTACAGTTTTATAGGAAAGCAAGAATTTTAGTACTTCAAGAAGATTGAAAAAAAAATACATTGTATTTATCGTTAGTGGTTTCACAATTATACATGTCATCACACGTTTCCTGATGTACAAAGTTTTTTAAAGTTCTTAATTTTTGTTTCGTTAAACTGTCTAGTATTCTTGTAGAGGATTTTACGTGGTTTTAATTTATCTTGAATTGTCAATATTTGGGCAAAGTGGTCGTTGTGTCCCGCGTTACTTGAGAACTATACTTAAGTATATACTTGAGTATATGCTGTATACTTGAGAAGTATACATAAGCCTATTGTTGACAATTACCTGGTCTAGCAATGTTTGAGATGAACCATAGACGCGAGTGGTGTCGATTATCGTAGTATTAAGATTGAAGGAACTGATTAGATTATTGGACAGATTCTTGGGATTGTGCGCGGAATCCGATTCACTGAGGAAATCGATATTAAAATCACCGCAGATAACAATAGATTTCGTACATTTTTGTGTTAGACGTTTTAATACAATTTCGAAATTCAGAAAAAAATATTTCAAAATCTGATTGAGGTGGTCTGTAAATACACAAAATTACAATACCTTTATCGATCAAAAGAACTGCAGAGAGTTCGAAAATACCATCCAAGCAGAATTTCTCGTAACTTAACAGTGTGGAGGATAAAATGTCGTTTCTAACGTAGCTACTTGAACTGCCGTGAGGTTTGAAATTTTGTCGACAGTAAAAGCTAATGAAAGAATAAATTGGAATAACAGTACTTTTGGTGTCATTTTCAGAGAGTCAATGTTAATTTATTCGCACCTTCTTTTCAAATTGTAATACGTGTGGCGGTGCTGATGGCTTCCACATTCTAGATTTTATGTAATATTCTGAATCGTTCTGTAGAGCCATTGGCTGGTCGGAGGAACCTGTTATCTTAATATCTTTACCAATGTTATCTTAATAAAAAAGGGATTGAAACAAGATTGCTCAAATTCTTATGTCTTGTTACATGAGGTGGGAGAAAAGAAAAATTCCTATGTTTATGCTTCGTAACGTACTTGAATGACCCTTAAGTCTCAGCATTCCTTGATAGTGTCTCTTTTACTCTCCATTTTCTGATTAATTGTTGAATATGCCTAAACGACTCTAGGACCCATGAACGTTTATAGATGAACTGATGTGTGCAATCATAGATATTGGTCTTCGCAATTTTGGACACATAGCAAAGTGTTCGATTTAAATATGGAAATGTTACAGTTTTAATTTCTACAATAGTTTAATTCTACAATATTTATTTTTATAATAGTTTATTTACAAAAGATATTATTTTTACATTTCGTTATTATCAGAGTATTATATTACCAAAAACCCTTCTGTGAGATTATATATTATTTTAAAATGATTTAAAAGGTTAAAATGGCACTGATACCGTGACAAATTTGGGTTTAGGCTCATTTTTCTGGTAAATTTCTTTTCAAATTCCTTCACTCTATCCACCCACCCCATCCAATTTATTTCTCGCAAGGATATTAAAAGGAGGCAATTGCCCTTAGATGTTTTAGTTATTATGATATTCGTACAATAGATCTAATTTTTCACGATTCGTAAACATCTGGCAATGTTTCTGACATTTCCATCTCTAACGTCACTCTAAATTAGTAGATGCATATTTCTCCATGGTCTAGTCATTCCCTACTTCAAGATATCCTAAACAGATCCACTTCACATCGTTGGCAAATTGGAATCGGAAATAGTACTATTGTGTTTGTGAATAGAAAAAAATTATCTATCTTAGTCTTTTTCTATCTCATTACGACAATTTCTTCTCGAAGCAGTAGCATGTTGTGCGAGAATGAAGGGATGAACTCTTTCCCAGAACTCAGTTAATGACATTTCTCATGCATTTAGCAAAATTGTTATATGTGAAACTTGTCGGATTGGATAGTGCCAATTGATCTACAAATACTTTTATGTTTTATATTTTACTAAGCCAGGTCACGAACTGCGTGGTTAACGTAAGATATGAATTATTGTAAAGAGTATCAACATTTTGAATGTAATTTCCTCTTCAATATACGATGTGAATTCGATTCGTAGGCTTCCACGGCCGCCGTCATTAATTCATGAGTTTTTGGAAACCAACCGACGCGGCGTCTCCCGGACAACACGGACATTCAGATAAATTCAAGTGAAAGTTGACTTTTGCGGAAAGACATATGTGAAAGTCTTGAAATTTCCGATCATATAATATTCTTATAGTCCCACACATGTACGTTATTATTAATGGTTATAATTATTAATAGAATAATTGTTTGTACAACATTATACTGTACATCGAACAGGTCGACAGTGATGAACCTATGGGTTTTAAATAATCGTGTAATAAAATACAATTATTTTCTTAAATGCGTGATAACTATAATTAAAATAGTCTCTATTTAATGAATTGTTAATTATCTATTTGATGAATTGATGTAATATTTGAAAATACAAATTTAATAAAATACAACCGCTATAATATTTATAATAATATTTACAATAATACATTAATATTTCTAACAAAAAAAGTCAAACTATCCCACAACAGACCCCAAAGGTCTATGGGGTTCGCGGAGAGTAGAGCTCCGCAATTGTTTGACCTCGGTACTAGAAGGAGGAGATGTGGTCAATATCTCGCTCCGACCGGTTTGACCCTAGTTTTTTGCCCAGGAGAGACTTTTTAACTGCAAAGAAATCAGCGTGGGTATGAGAGCTGTTCTGGAGGTTGAGGCAGAATAAAAGTCATATGAAACATGAACGTGCTGTCAATTAATTCTTATCTTCACAAACTGAGAGTAGGAGAAACCCTTTTCAAACTTACGCGTGGACACATTATGTGATTTTTGACTTTGTTCTCGGTTGCAATGAATATGTTATGAAATATCATCTTAATGAAAGATTTTTTCTTTAACGTCTGCATGTATCTTGCGTATTAAACCAAAATTATATTTTTTTAATAAAACCCGAATAGGAATGGCAGATTAAATAACTTTTAATAATAGATAAATATATGAAACTCAAGCTAGCAAATAGGCTAGATTGTATTATCACAAAACACATATTATTCGTCCATAAAAGGTAATAAGTCTTTCAATTAATTCAAAATCCAATGTAGATCTACCTATTTTCAGTCATATTCCGGGGGGGGGGGGAATGAGAAATGCATATCTCAAAATTTACAATTGTTGTCAGCTCGGAAAACAAACACTGGTATTTGAATCATCAGAATGGTGACGTCTCTGAAGCTGTGTGTTGTAATGATAAACTAACACGTTGGAAGTAAGACCAATTTTTAAGAGGATGCTGCCTGTGTTTACTTCTCTTATGCACGGTAACTTCTCTCAGGATCACATGAGTTAGCTGCGTGTAAATTGTGAACTAACTGCTGGCTGTGAAAGGAGTGGTGTTTGAGGAGAAGCATAATCGTGGTCAGTAAAGTGGGTCCCGGATTCGAGTCTGGCTACCTGTAGCCGTTGTTTCCCAACCGTAGATGATGCAACCCTTTCAAGATTGGATACTTGGAAGCAGGGTTGTGTTCATACTGTAAGAGACTAATAGCTGTGAGTAGGAATGCTTCCTGTCAATCCTCTTGAATCGTTTTAATTTCGAAATATCCCTTATCGTAAACACTTATAATTTGCCTTTGCCGGAGATATGCTTGACTTGACGCTTGTATTACACAGTGGTGAACCAAGTTGATGTTTCCCCCGAATGAATTACAGTGACTCCGCATCACTTGAAGTAAACTAATGTAACGCTTCAGTTATAGTAGCTGGATCAGGACGCAGTGTCGTTGCGATGCTGTTCCATACTGACTGCTATTGACTCCAGGCAACATATTGCTACAGTCTTTGTGCATCATTACAAAGAAAATGTTAAGGTAACCAACCGGGAGAGGTGATAACCTTCATGGTGTTTCCTATTACTGCGTGTTGCAACAGGTATGCCATGTATCAGCTTTAGCCCACTAACAATTGTAAAGAAATTGATACAGGTTCTCGAGTGCCATCCTTAGTATTACACTACAATGTCTCGTGTTTCCTACATTACGTCGTCATTAACGCAATTATAATATATTAATGCAATACACTAGTGAGTAAAGCAGCCTTTTATCTTATCACGCTTCGATATGAACAATATAACAATATAAGCACGATGGCCGAAACGTTGGTAGTTACATCTACTAAGACGCGGTTTGTCCCGGGCAAACAAGCTTATATTGACTCCGGCCGCAGAAACCTACGTTTATATAAGAATATAAGTCCATTTTCCCTCACTTACATCGCATGATTTATTGCTTGTTACCTTATGTTTTCCTGTACCAAGATGGGAATATCACTGTGTCAGAATAGCAAAAAGAGTTTTGCTTGACGTGAAGGATACCTCGAGTTGTCATTTAGTTATATTGTTATTGTGGCTACCCTGATGTATGAACTCTGTTATCGTTTTATCCGTAACTATTTCATTTGAAAATTCTTGTGTTACATTGGAAACAATAACTGTTGGAAGCAGCACATGGCCTGCACATGGACGTGAGATTCCGTATGTGAAGTCGAGAGGGCGGGCGCGGGGTCCTGGGAACGCGTAGCCGCCATCGGCCACAATGCGCCCTTTGGGTCCCTGAGTCAACAAGCGGCCGTCAGGTGTCGCTGCGTCGTCACCGTATCCACCCCCACCCTCTCCCTCACTACCAACGCCTCATCCTCCGCTGCAGTAGACAGACAGGCGGACAGGCAGGCAACATGACAAATGGAAGCAGCGACACTTGCAAGTCACGGCCGCGCCGGCGCCGCGCCGTCCGCATCGGCCTTCGACTTGTGTGTATGGCGACGGGCAGCGGCGGCGGCGGTAAATCCGTCGGCCATCAGATAGACGCGGAGGTAAGCGGCTCGGCGATGTGCTGTGTAAGCAAGCGGCGAATGGACAATGCTTGCGGCTGGCCACACGCGCGCGCGGCGGCGGCGGCGGCGGCGGCGGCGGCGGCGTCGCGTCGCGTCGCAAGCGCCCGCCAGCAGCATTCGAGCAAAGCAGAAGAGAGTTCGTTAGTGGTGGCTGCTCCTCCTCTTCCTCCTTCCCCCATTGATTCGCTCGCTGCCCGCGCTTCCTTCCATCGAATACAATGTTAGTGAAGTTATTTATTGATTTTGCTCCATCCCCACTACAATCATAAAGATCGTTCGGGCTACATGAACAGTCATCCTTCATGCATTCTTTGAGCTGTGTTTCAGAATACACACTGAAAAATATTCACTCAAGATAATCATGATTATATAAGTCATCTATAAATCATCTATTATCTAGTATACCTCCTAAAAGCAAATTTTAAAATTAATTTTTGTTCTTGCTTGAATTCAGAGTGACTATTTCTATTCATCTGAAGTATCAAAAGTACATAACTTTAAGTCTGCCTTTCCGTGCAAGTTTCCCCTATTTCCTAACATATACATGAGAAAGTTGGAACACGCTGAAGCGCGTTGGATTTGCCTCAATTTGCTATCGGTTGTACTCAATTCCATTGTAAGAATAATATTTTGCCTTCTAATGTGATGTTTATGGTGTACACGATTGAGGTCAATGGCGGATCTAGACCGTAAACAAGGGGGGAGGCTTACCGGTGCGCATTTTTGTTCAAAAACTATGGTTTCACAACACTCATTTCATAAAAATTACCTTTAAATAAAATGTATCAAATAAATAATTAACAATCTGGTACTATTAATAACAATTACAATTATATTATTAATAACAATTATAACTAATAACAATTATTAATCTGGTGCAAAGTGTGCCATTTATCAACTTCAATTTTATCTGTTAAGAGTTCAGGTCCAATGGGGGGGGGGGTTATAACCCCCTTAACCCCCCCCCAATAGATCCACCACTAATTGAGGTCACTACAAGCTAACGGTGTCTATTATTACCTGTATACGATGAACATGTGCTGTTTTTTTGTATTGTTGTCTAATTTGATCTAATAAAAATCAATTCCAATAAGAATTTGTGGAGATAGAAAATACAGTTGTGAGGTCCAAATACTCAATCAAGTTTATTGTATCTTTTGTTGCTGAACGTGTATCGGGAGCTCGTTCTGAATGCATAGACTACTCATAATTTTCAATCGTGCGTCTTTTTCTTGTGGTTGGACCTACATTGATATTTTCACATTGATAAACCAACGACGGAAAGTAGTGTATTACAAGAATGACAATATTATTTAATTACATGCCACTAGTATAAATTTAAGAAATATTGTTTTGACATCATTCGTAGATTCAATATCAACATTTACAATAAAACTAAAGAATTCCACGCCATCCCGCTTTGAAACAAATTGCTTAATCTGTAATTTTTTTAAATAACGTAAATTAAACTTTAATTTAGATAACATTTTTTTAAAATGTTAGATAAATATAGAAAATTGTCATCAAAACATACTCCTCAAAAAATCACCTGCTTTTACTAGTCCATTTTATTTTATATAAGTTTGTTCACTGCTACGCGTAATTTTGTTGCGAAGCGCATAGTATTCTTATCATATTCGACTGAATAAAAATAGAAAAAACTATGTGACGGTTTGTAGACGAAATTTGTTGGTAGACGAAATCAAATTGCTTCTAAATAAATATTTTCAGTACATTCCACGAAAGAATAAAATTTACGGTGAACAAGCGAAACTGTTACTTCAAGTGTCTTATAAAATGATGGGAATACTGCGTGTGATTCTTTGAATTTAAGCTTGCATATATATTACTATTTCATAGAGCAAAAATAATTGAAGCATTACTTTTGTCTGAAGTGGCCAAAAAGTCATGCAATAAATTCATAAATCTATCAACTAGATTTTTCGTTAAAAACAAGTCGCGTTAAACATGTGGAAGATGTATTATGTTCATTTCAGTATCTCCTGATTCTGTTAGATATAGTTTTCGGAAATTGCTAGAGAAATGAATGCATTTATTAGAATCCGAAGCCAATAGACCTGTAGTACTAATAGTGGGTATTCTAATTTGTCCCGTTCTCTTCTGCCAAAAAGTGAAGATAAATTTGAACATTATTCTAACGAAGAAAATTAATATAAATTGTTATCAATAAACATTAAAATAAAATTTATTCGCTTCAAATTCGAAACCAGCAAAGTCATAATATCCTCAGTGCTATCAATTATGCAAGTAGATTTGTTTTCTTTTTATGAAGTTTGCCACTTTGATTTTTGGTTTTCAAAAATATAAGTTATCAATCATTTGTGAAATATCTATCTGTATCCAATTCCAAATAAATGAAATGATATCAGAGACAAATTTGTCCGCATTTTTTATTTGTTTTTGTTTTTAAAATTTGGCGATGAATTCATAATTAGCGACATCGAAAACCCATGTATACAAATTGATTCCCCACATCCATATAGAGGCGTCCATCTCTTCAACTGTTACAAATATTACCCCTCTCATCATTCTTGGGTAAAGGCTCGTTTAAAAAAATCAGCGATGTATGTATTCGATTTTCTTCTTCGACTATTGAGGAATAAATTATTTGATTTTCCACCAACATGTCGTTCGATATTGCAGCGTTGAACGTCCTCGAGTTACTATCAGTTCGTAGCTATTCACATAGGTTCTGTTTTCTGAAGTTAACAAACGGTTTCATTTTCACCAAGGTAAAAAAACACTAATTACATACTTATATTAAGCACTCTATTTAAAGTAAAATACTTATTCCACTTCATATCTGCATAACATTTACATAATTCTGAGGAACCAACTTTTATGTTTTAGACAATATAAGAAAACAGACAAGGTAAGGACACAAGTAGACTCGCTGCACTCTGTGTTGCTGCTCTTGTGTCTGATCAAAAACTATTTCATATTCTGTTATTATGTTCAATATTTAATATTTATTTTACTTGTTGAAGGCCCCAAACAAGGGTTATAACGTTCTGATCTGAAAAACTTTCAAAATAACTATTGTGAACAATCCGTCTACAGCTCCTACGATATATTTACCAATAACTATTTAATGTTGTTTTATTTTTAGTCTTTGATTATTTGTTTTAGATTTTACATATTTAGTATATAATAATTTTTACCATTGATTAATTTGCAAAGATAAGAACTTGCAATCTGTGTTGACTTCGGAACGAGGAAAGAACGTATTATCGTCGTAAAAATATATAGAAATCCCAGTTTTCGCTTGCATAGAAAGTGTCCCAGAAAACCACAATAAAAGTTAAATATACCAAAATTTAGTTTATAGTATTCTGTGTTAGTCAGTTGGAAGAACAAAGTTTCCTGGCTCTCTGATTATTCATTATCGGAAGAAAAATAAAGACTATTTTTCATGTTTCTCGATCAATTCGTACTTCGTCAGTTGATAATACAACTCTCACTCGATTTAAACCAAATTTTAATATTTTTTAGACAAAAGACTTATAAATATGTTTTCAATCATAATTTTATGAACCGATAAACAGGTTGTCGTACAAAATTTTGAATTGTGTTTTTCGTTGATAGGTGGTCGTGAAATTTCGAAATTCGTCTCTTAGGAAAGCTGTGGTCCAACTGGTTTACAGTTTAATTTTATGCATTTAATAGCCAACCTGGTATCCCATGGGAAATTTTATTATGATACGGTTCGCCCTTTGTTAAAATTTAGTTAACTCAAAAATTTCACCTTTACATACAGAACATTGATAAATACTTTGAGAGATAAATTATTAAAACAATATATACATTGGAGAAATTCGAAAAACTAAATACAAAAACATATCAACGTAATAACATATAAACATATGACAAGTGTCTAAAAATCCTTTCTTAGTGATCCTCTGCAATACTAAAGCAATATCCCGCGAAACGTTCCTTATACTATTTTGCTGGTGTGGAATTTTATAAAGGCAAACTGGAAGTGTTTATCTTCCAATATGAAGTTTTGTAAGGCTGATTTTACACTAGGTCACTCAGGCACAAGATACTGTGACCTAGGTTACTCGCATGGAGACATTTATACTACGTATTTACAGGCCACTTATGGGAGCCGAGGCAAAAACGTTCGCCCACTGTCGAGCAATGTGACCAAGCACTTTTTGTGACCCACACTCGCAGAAAAGCATTGTGTTGAACTGAACCTTGTATGCTACGCCACTTTAGCCTCAGTCACACTTCCCTGAGAGTGTGTTGTTATCGTCACGTGACTGCTGTCACGTGAGAGTTTTGAGAACTTAATACGTCGTAGGATAGTACTACGAGGTTGCATTTGTGGTCATTGTCACTGCTATCAATTTTTCTTGGTGTAAGATGAGTGAAATGAAAGTGGATGATGGAATGAGTGCAGTGATTTATGATGAAACGGAGGAAAGAGAAAATTATTGTTCGAGATTAGAGGTGCGTGGTAATAGTTTGCTCGAGGAAGAGGAAACAGGTGAATCACAGTGACCCAGTATAATAGAGACCTCATAAGTGCAGACCAGAATTGTTCTTGGCATCCTCCAGAGGGCTCTTCCAGCATCGGGGAATGAAGTTGCAGCTTTGTCGTCCATATTAGCGTTTTCGTTCCCTGGTATTCTCTTGTGGTAAGGGATCATAACCTTGGTCTTGAACACACCATATATAGATTTATCACGGCTCTTCGTTCGGAATTGGTGGGATCGGCATCTTTCTTGCTTTCGAATAATAAATAAGCTAATTGTTCTCTAAGTTTTCACGAAGTTGGCAACAAATAAATTATAGTACAATAGATGATAATAATGATTTGACGATAAACGAAAATACACAAAATCCCCTGGTTCAGGTAGAAGAGTTTTCTTCAATTGCGCAGATACACTGTAGGTAATAGCTAGAATTTTCCTCAATTGCACAGAAAACCGGCCTTTCTTAGATCGGAATTCTTAGAATCGAATGTTGACCATTCCTGCGTATACTTTACGACATGAAAAATAAAAACAAATCGCTCTCCATATGACGAGAATTTCTCAAGTCTTTAAACTTATGTCAATTTGATGTAGGGTATAAATTACCAATAAAAATATTTTATATAGCATAAATAAGTACTATGGCTGGACGTCTGTAGCTTGGCGTCATAATCTCTCTGTGAAGAGCGGTGGAAATTTTAAAAATTAGAATCATTTAACCGGCATTCAACACGAACAATTTATTGCAATTGACACATAATTAATTACATACACATAATTAAAACTGAAATGAGACACGTAATTATATATTACAATAAGGCACGTAATCAAATGTTAAAATGAAATATGAAAATTAGACCTACAATTAAACATTACATGACATGAACTGCACAAATTCTTACTGATGCTTATTCACAAGACATGATTTAATATTATATAGTATACATGATTTAATAGAATGTATTCTGAGACCTGTTTGACGATCGCGATTATCTTCGTTATCGAGGGTCGTGATTATGTGGTCCACATGCGAGGTGCACATCACACGTTGCCTGTGTTACCCTTTTTTAAGAGGCGAAGTCACAGTCAGTCAGATTAAAGTAAAATAATAAACCATTGTCACAAAGGAATTGCACTTAACAGGCACTTAAACACATTTTTTGTTTCCGATCCGTTCAAGTATGTTGGGATGTCATGACGCTAAAACCCGGCATCTTGGAAACACGCGCTCTGATCCCATCTCGGAGAACGAAGTGCGTGCATCGGTTGCCCTTCTAAGGCGATGTGCACACGACGAGAGCTTCTTCAAACGTACGATTGAATGTTAACCGTCAAAGCGGGAAAGGACGCAATAGGGTGAGTTCAGAAGTAATTCTTTTGGCACCAATGAATACAATTACTGTGAATTATATATTATAATTAACAAATGTTAAGTTACGTAACTTACACTATTTATCAACCTGACGTCCCTGTGTTGTTTTAATAATGACTGATATTTCGATATCTTATGAAATAGTAAATGCGTGTCAAATATTCAAAAATGGGAGTGGGGAGCTCTAAAGGGAGTCAGTATAACTACTCGTAATACTAGCATTTTTTTCGGTAGGTGGCTCTCCAAAAGGAAGTGGTAATAATGTGAACTTAATAGAATGTGATTGAATGCATTTTTTTGTGGGGCTTTACGGTTCGTCGACATCGGGGTCATTAGAGCCCTAAAAACTTGTACAGGTTGGGAAAATGCAGTTACGCACTAGGGACAGCCTACATTACTCTCTCCGCGTGTGGGACTCGCCGAATGATTCAACCATACCCACTAAAAACCCTCCTGAATTACAACTCAAAACTCAAATATCAATATATCTCAAGACATTACATATATCATTAAAAAAAGAGAAGAAGAAGAAAGAGGAAAATGAAAGATACACTAGCCCTAATAGCGTCGGGATCGAAAAGAACAAGAGGTGACAAAGGAAGGTCAGGAAAGAGAAAGGAAGGAGCCTTGCACAAGTGGAAGTAATGCCAGACTCAGCTCGGAGCCCCGTGTTTGCCAAACACGTACTTACTAGATGTAAGTCCCCTTGGGGGGGATTGAATGCAATTCGCCGTAAACATCATCAATTATTGAAACAATTGGAGACCATATTATGAAGACAATTAAATTCTGTAAAATATCGAAATCCTCAAAACGTCAAATTATGAGAATTTATGAACATACTTTAAAATTAAATTTGAATCTAAGAACTGTAAGTTGATATAAGGACGTGGTCTGTAGTAGAAATAAGAGTAATGCAATTCCACGTGAGCAATGTGACAATGTTGTCCGTCAAAATCTACCCTATACTACAGCACTGAACAAAGTGAGACTACAACAGCTCTCTAGGGTCTGCACCCTTTCATCAACGTCGCCTGTTTGTTCCCTTTGCTTCCCCTTGTCATTGACGTGGTTTCTTCCAGCCCTTCCTCTGTCTCTCCCGAATCACTCGTATCAACTCGGTGAGCGCAAACACCAGATAACAGGCTCCCTTCATTCAGTTCCATCTCCGTCAAATTCGGAAGCCGAGAGTGGCAGCAGCCGGATACACGCGTTAATCTGTTTATGGGTCGGCAGTTTTCTGGTCACGGAGCGACCCTGCACGCAGATCTAATTTGGGTGGCAGGCCTGCTCGTTAGGACATGCTATGCTAGGCGATAGCGGGAAAGTTTCACTCGGATGCGGGCCACGAGTGCGGGCCACGTTTCTGTTGATACCAAAAGGGATTATTTCAATGAGTTTGTAGCTTCGGTAAACTACTCTATTGATTTGCACAAATTTTTGAGAGCAATAATGACTGCTGGCTATGCACATAAGAGTGTAGTTATATATAATAAGTAATTTGAGTCTTAGGAAAAATCTGGCGAGCTTTGGTGTTGAACTCTTTATCATATTCCAACTCACATCAAAATCTTTGAAAACAATCGTTGTTCTAAGCTGAATTCTTGGATTCATTGAGAGATTCATTTACCCAACCGTGCCCATAATCCCCCTTTAACTGCAGTTTTTCAGTAATCTTATAGAGCGCATTTTATCTCTATATATAAAAGCGTAATACCACTGACTGTCTGGCTAACTGACTGACTAAACATGAAATCTCAGAAACTACAAAGCCTACAAACTTGAAATTTGGCAGATACGTTTCCCTTAGGGAGTAGACATCCGCTAAGAAACGATTTTGCTAAAATCCACCCCTAACGAGGTGAAATGAAGGTTGGAATGTTTTTTGTATGTATCCCACCACAACTGGAGTGCCCAGAGAAATTTCAATCAAACTTGGTACACAGATGACAGACTATATAACAACAAGCACCATGGGTATACGACATCCCCTGCACCCCAGGGAGAATGTGAGAATGTCATGTAAAAATAATGGAAAAATCCGATGCAGACGGACCATAGTTTTCGGTGGTGTTAGGATAGATAAGGACGTCCCAGATGTTTTATAAGTTACCAATCAGTTCACACTGCAGATAATATACCCCTAGCATCCATAGGGAAGGGTAGGGAAAGAAGAACAGGTAAACATAATAAAAGAAACGACTGATATTGGTGTTGAATAAATCATTTTTGGGGCCGCTGAAGTGAAGTGACACCCTCATAGCCAGATTAGTACACGATCACCCTCTGTAATAAACATCCATTGTACTGGGGATGAGAAGGAGTGAAATGTAAAAAGAAATCGAAAGTGACTGATATTAGTGTTGTGATCGTAGTTTTTTGGAACGCTGAAATTTGTATGACATTTTCGAAGACGTCAAAGTTAACAATCAGACCGTACTCCAGCACCCCTAGGGAAGGGGCTGCTATGAAAAAAAATGAAACATGACATACCAGTGATGAGTCCATAATTTTCGGCGTCGCTGAGTTGATTATGAAATCCTGATATCGTGGAAGTCTGAACTCAGCCCTCATGAAATGTAAAAATATATAACCACTAACACACCACTAATACCCCTTGGGTGGGTTGGAAATGTATAAAAATAACTGAAAACTACTATTGAAATAAAAAAATAAAAAAATTAAAAAATGCATCGGATACGTAGCTTTAGGTTTGACGAGATATTTCAACAACCAATGCCGTTAAGTTCAAGATTATATCACATACGAACACTGTGTTCTTATAGCTGGGTGCGGAGAGAGTGAAACGTTAAAGTAACGTAAAAAGACCGATATTAGGGTCGAGTCCATGGTTATTGTGTATTCTAACACAATTAATCGTATTTCCAATGGCATTATGTACCCTTCAGACCAAATGCGGTGCACTACGTCCCTAGAGGTTGGGGGTGGGAAGAGCGTGACAGAAAAAATTATCAAAAATGTCCGCTGAGAAAGGATATCACCCCTGAGAGTGTGAGATGAAAAATTGGTGTTTTATAAAAAAGTTTTTGTATTACATTAATGAAAATGAGGGATTGAGGGTACACACCATTACTAATATAACCTCAATGGATAACATTTTCAGTGAATACCAATGAGGATATGAGAAAAAAATAAAATAGGAGATATATTACAGAAATTACGCGAGCAAAGCTGCTGGTACTCAGATAGTCACTTATAAGAAATACGACATGAGTTTTATTCCATTTATATATGGTTTCGAATCTATGTTTAATATGTCACCTTAGCTAGGAGAGAAGAATATTGTAAGCCAATCATTTTGATGAAACGTTGTTATCTGACTGCATCTATTAGACTATTGGAAGAACAAGGTCGCGAAATGAAAACAATGGGGTATATTTACTTCCTACCTTTGTTTCCTCCTTCTGATTAGTGAAGATTTGATGTACCTATTTGTAACTCAATTTATAAGAATAGGAGTAAGATGATTTTTCGAGTTAGTTGAGTAAAATTGCACCTTTTTATCCCTTATTTTAACACTTTTTCCTACCTTTTTTCATATGAAATTTGCACCCTAAAATCTGAACCCTACTTATTAGATAATCATTCATCATACTAGTTTAGATTTCGATTTTCTGTCTCTAGAATAAATGAACACGGTTTTACAACTAGATGCGAGTAATTATGTTGCTCGAACAAAGTGAATATCATTTAGGAATAAAGAAAAAAACAAATCAACTCCGATTTGCTAAACGTTTGAATTGTATGTTTTAAATTTTAGTTCGAGTAAAAATTCACAGTCACGTAAAAATTTCCTCATGGTTTCATCAACTGAAGCAAATATTTCCGAAACTACTAGTAGTTCGAGTTGAGATTTTTAAATCGTAAAAATTATTCCATAATGATGTAAAGATCTTATAAACAATATTTTCAGATTTGAAAAAAAAAATCAGATGTAAATCATAAAACGTGTAGAGCAGACGTAAATTTTTGTAAGATAGTTCAATATTATTATGAAATTCTACTTTCTCTTTGTTTTGAGCTTCGTACATGAAAAGATAGGTTGTGGTTCTTTGTCGTGGGTTGCACTCCGTGCGAAAAACACATTGCAATACAAATTTTGAACTCTAAATGCAAAATCAGCAATACCAAATTCAAGTTTTTCGAACTAGGAGAAAAAAGAGCTGCATTACAAAGTGAAAAAGAGAGACATGCATAACCATTGTCTAAAAGCATACTCTACTCTTGCAGAAATGCTTTAAATAAATATTAAAAATAACAAAAAGTTATGTTCCATAACCATGTAACTTATGACATGCATTTATTTGGTATAAACGTACGTAGCAATGTTTCATTGTTTGGAAATATTAGATAGTCTATACAAATACAGTTTAAAAGTATTTGGAAGTGTAAATAACTGGTAGAAACCTTTTGTTATATTTGCTGAAAACTAAACCAAAATGTTGTTTTGAAAATGAACAAATTATTTTATGCTGTAGGAAGACAACAAAAGCGTTGTACCTTGAATCAAAACATGTTACACTCCTATTTATTTGTTTATTCACTTTAATATTATATTTCTGATTAGTGAAGACGTTTCGATGCGAGAATTTATTCATTTCATAAATAAATAAACTTTATCGTCAATAAACAGTTGCAAACTGCTTGTGACCACGTGGAGGATAACAAACTAAGTTACTCTCCGGAAAAGAAACTAGGTATAATCACATCAATTTCGATCAAGGGCAGGGGCGGATTGATATTTACAAAAGAAATTATTTTAGAAATACGTGCTATTATCCATATATTATTCCAAAACGAATAGTTAATATTACGTGCATTAAAAATTCGATTAATAATAATAAAAGTATTTTATGATATTCCTGTTTATGAGAAAAGCGCTACTGTCAGGAGGGAACCGGAGAAAAACTCGAACCAGGATGGGGCTGCAGAGATAATGTATACAACCGTGCCAAGGTTGCGTTCAGTTAGAAATAAACTACTATAAATAAAAATAATTAAAAACAACATTCATGAAAAAAGAAGTTAATCAATATCGAGTACTATAACAAGAGCGTGATAAAATCTAAGAGGAATTAACATAATTTATATCATCCGAAGTCACATGCAAAACAACATTTATTACTAATTTGAAAGTCATTAACTACTTTTATTAAAATATGAAAATTCTTTCACATCATTGAAACAATAGTGCTGCACTAAAAAACTTTTACCCGTGGATTTGAAGAGATTCAATTTATTTATATTTTTGGGAAGGGAACTATACAAAATTATTCCTCAAAGATATGGGCCTTTTCGCCAAAGAGTGGTTGACACGCCAGGACAATCAATATTAATCTTATTACGAGTGTTGTGTTTGTTTTTTAAAGCAGGGGTGAGATTTTCATTTATTCTGACTTCCAAAACACAACTACTTCATAAGGGCAGAGGCTTTACCTTTGCTTACATTGCATGCAAGGCAGAGGGAGAATATTTAACTCTCTAAATAAGGTTTACACGAATTTCGGGGGTGAGATTTACGTATAATACGAATTATTCTCTTTTGGATTCTAAAAGTGCTCTGAACGGATTTACACTAGAAGATAATTCCGTGTCTTAAATGAGAATGAACATTTGCAAAATGCACGCAGCGATAAATGTGTTGACTTACGTAAAATCGGAATGCATAGCACAATCTGCTTGGTTCGGAATTCAGATTATCTATATGGCAATTCCATTCGAGGTTATCCTGAATATGGAACTCTAAAAATTTGGTTATCTTGACAGTTTTTATTTAGGTTCCATTTATCGAAAGGGTTGTAGGAGGAAGAGATTTCGTTACACTATTGTGAAATGACATGGATACTGTTTTATCACTATTAACGATGAGACGATTTGAATGAAACAAAGACGAGATGTTCGATATAACGTTTTTGCGCACTGACATGTTTACATAGGAGATTTGTGAAACCAGCAAGGAGCACCATCTTGCAATCGGGTGAATGGCATATAGTTTACATACAATAAAAAGATAGGTTCTAACATTGAACCATGAGGAACTCCGCAAGCAAGTGACTTTGCTCTATAAGGTAATGTTGAAATACTTTATTTTGAACATGGGAAATTACAACTTGCTGATGCCTATCTTTCAAGTAGGAAGTTAGCCATTGGTGTGCCAATTCGCGAATGCCGTATGGGTGCAGTTTTGAGAGAAGAATTTCGTGTTCTATTACATCGAATGCTTTTGATAAATCAAGAAAATATCTTGAGGATTATCTCCTCGGTCAAGAGAATTTGTTACATTTAAGAAAGAATATATGGCGCTGTTAGTTGAAAAGGATTTTCTGAAACAGAACTGATTGTTAAAGAGAAACATTATTGTGCGATAAGAAGTCCAAAAGCCGCTTATAAAAATGTTTCCAGGATTTTTGAGAGAGTAAGCAATGAGGATGTGGCTCCATAGTTTCCAATATCACGTTTTATTTCCTTTCTTATGTAATGGTTTCACTTTAGCTTTCTTAAATATGTCAGGAAATACACCTTCTGACAAGAGGTTTTTAAGAATGTATAGTGGATTTACTATAACGCGAGAGGAATATTGTACTATAAATTTAGGTACATCATCTATCCCCGCTGAATTTTTTAATGAACTGCTGACTTTAGTTTCGGAAGTGAACATAGAATGCAGCACGTGTAAGGATGTATTTGATTAACATTGATTTTGAGTTACTGATTTCATATTTAAACTGAGAAATAAGACTTAAAAAAATTTGCGATGTCGTTTGAATTTGATACGATTTTGTCATCATCTTGTAAGAAAATGTTTCCTTGGCGGTTTTGTAAAAGGGATGTGCAATTTTAACAATATTCCACATGGTTTTGATTCGGTTGTTCGATTCTAGTGGGCATGTTTATTTGATATGTATTTATACATGTCCTTTTGCATGGACTAATAAGTTAATGATACAAGAGACTGTAGGAACTGTTCATTGTTATTTTTTCTGGCCCAAATAATGATTTTGTTGTTTCGCAGATGGTAGATGGGGTGGCAGCTTTCTATTGGTAGGGACGGGCAACGTAATAGCGCAGCAAAGTGGTGTAGCAGAGAAACGAAAAGACAGGCGACTGAAGAAACGTATAGAACTCTGCATGATAAATTAAATGGCGTTTCTATGTTGCTCACAATGAGCAACATAGAAACGCCATTTAATTTATCATGCTTTGATAATGTTGCTAAAGCTCTACAATTACCAAGTATAGAACTCTTTAATAATTATGTTGTAGACAGGGTTGTCACGGTTGAGAGTGACTAAAAACTGAAAAAAATGAATGTCTTTATAGCTTAACTTTTCTAAATGTCCAAATTTGCGAGGGAAAAATATTAGTTTCATACTTTGTAATGTTTACTCTGAGCTACTAAAAGTCATCTACATAAAACATTCCTCACGTTAGTTTGTAGTGCTACGTTCATGAAACTGTTGTGAGGGTTTATTGCACATCATGGTTTATGAAACTGTCAAAAATCTTCAATTTGGTAACTTAACATTTTCTAAACCACACATACCATACCAAAGTATTTTTGTACTTGACCACCCAAGTTCGCAGACATAATTGAAGATTGTTCTTTCCCTATATTTATTCTTTACAAGTTATTTTCCCTTTGTAATGAAATAGTGACTGCTAGGAAGAATGGAATGAAAATAAAAGTTTCTCTCACTGATTGTTTTCATTCACCTCGTTAATTTATCATATTCAATCGTATATTCGAACTTATTGAAGATTTTTTTCAATTATATTTGCTACTGAGAACATTCTCGTATTCGTGAAGACGTGCCTGCACCCAGTTTGTCGTCGTATTGCTCTTCCAGGCTCTATCATTATATTTCCTTTTTCGCTTTGTTTACAGTTTTTACGGGCGATTAAGAATGGTATCAATCAAAATTTTATAAAAAAAATTTTCATATTTTTTTTTGATCAAACACTGAATTTACGAACACTTAGATGTAAAATCTTCAGGTCGAAAATGAAAATATAAACAAAGACAGTAAATTTAATTTTGTGTGTCATGATATTGTTTACTGCAACATCCGCATGTTGAGAAGAGACATGGGACGGTAGTTTGAACTTTGAAGGGAATAAGCTACGACTTATCAAGTCCTCTGTTAAGTCATGGAACATTTTCTGTAGGTCAGCCAGGCGCAAGGAGGACATTGTCCTCTCACTCATCGGCATCTCGTGCAACTTGGTGATGAACCCGTATGTGAGGATCTTTCTTCTCTGACAGTGCGTAACCTACTAACTGATTGCAGAAAATACACCAGAATACGGAGACAAATTGTTCTAGCTAGAGATTACCAACAATTCTCGGTAATGAAACGGATGAAGTTAATAAACTATTGAATTTCATAAATAGATCGGGGCTCATCCCACAAGTTCTCGGGGGAGGGGTTAAATTAGGATTCTTCTTTCCATTCATTCTTCCTTTTCCTTTGTTTGGAAAATTATAGTTTTCAGAATTTAATTATTTTTTAATATAATGTATTGGGCACTTTTATTCTATCCTTTCTTGTCATCTTTGTGTTTAGATATTTGGTAAATTCGGGAGGATTTTTTTAGTGGGCACGGTCGATGTATTCGGCGAGTCCCACACACAGGGAAGAGTCACGTCAGCTCTTCCCTATGGTACAAAAATGCATTTTTTCCTATCTGCAAGGGCTCTAATGATCTTGATGTTGGCGAGCCCTAAAGCCCCAATTAAAAAAGTCTGAACTTTCAACAACAATGAAATCAATTATTATTTCCTCGGGAGAAATTTATTTATTTGTTTATTTGTCTTGACTGTTGCCAGTCTCCTTGTCTCTGTCGCATAAAGCAATACAAGGATATCTGCTATTTGAAAAACCGTATAATTATTTTTTATTTCGAAAGCAATATGATCGTGTGCTATTAGGAGGTGGGAGGTTCGCCGACGCCTTCCGTGTGTTCCAGAAGCTTCGGCGCCAAGTGTGCCAAATGCTGCCGAGGCATCTCCGCCAGCGACTGGGTGAGGAAGGCGAGAGAGCACGTGTATCATCTGGCGTGCTTCGCTTGCGACGCATGTAAACGACAACTCAGTACGGGAGAAGAGTTCGCGCTACACGACGACCGCGTGCTGTGCAAGACCCACTACCTGGAAATACTGGATGGTGGCTCTACCTCCTCTGATGGTAAGTGTCATGAACATAATGAGCGAAGTTGGAAATATTGAATAAATTTATTCGTTAAAAATATCATGAAAACCTTAATTTAATCGATATTATTTGCGTGAGTTAACGAAACTAAGTTTGATCGATAACATGGAAAATAACGATTAAAAATAGTATTCGATATAAAATAAACAGTATAAATCTTTACGTTTTGCTGAAAACGTTTTAGAGTTTTTGAAAGTATCGAACACGATGGCAAAACCTAAGTTATTGTTTCCTATCGATATGCCATGCCGAGGAATTTGATTTTCCCCTAGGCTCACAACCATGTGGACATAGTTTGGTCACAGGAATGCTGTGTACCGTTGTGAATCTATGTTTCTAAGTGTCCTGCGAGAGAGATGGCGTGATTTTTTATGAAACAGTCTCATTGATTTCTTTTTGAGAGTAATGATAATAATAATAATAAATTTATTGTCAAAAAACAGTACAAACTGCGTATGACCACGTGGAGGACAATAAACTAATTTACTCTCCGGAAGCAAGCAAGGGACCATCCCATCAATTCCGATCAAGGGCCCTAAGGCAGAGGCGGATTCAAAAATTTCAGCATAAGTTCCTAGATAAGATAAAAAGTTAGATGCTTATCATTGGTCAGTTTACGCGTCCAATTTCTACTGATGAATTTCGAAACGTCCTGATAGTGTTTTCGGCCGCTTTGAGCAGAACAGCAATTTTGACTTTCGTCATTTTGCTGACAGATGAAGAGAGCAGAACTGAGTATTGATATCTCCTCATGATATTGGGATTTCGTTTTAGTTTAACTATGACGCAGCATAGGCCGAACTAAACTACCTTTTCTAAGTGTGGACGTATGTGTGCTTAAAAGTAATATCAGAGAAGTATACATACTATTTTAAGATTGTTCAGCCTACTTTTCATTTCTACGCAATTATTTCTAAGTTCTGAGTCTTAGACGCAGTGCACATCGACAAAAATACGTTTGTATTGGTCATTTTTTTGTCCATTTACTCAGTGGTTAATACATAAAGTTCACTCCAGTGGTTTATCATTTTCTTTCGTTTTACATCGTACATGAAACGTATCCAAGAAAAGCATTATAATTATATCCAACACTTATTCCGTTTTCAGTTTTCAATGTTTCGCTCATCAAATTGTTTTAGTATCAGTATTATTATTCCTCATACTTTTTCATATTATCACATCGTTTAGAATGTGATTAATTAATCCTGCTTTCTACGTTAATAAACAGGAGTAGTTTCAAGAACAATCGAAACCCAATTGACCTGTAGTTTCCTCTCATATATCAAATATTTGACATACACATACAAAATATTTAGAAATAAAGTGTTAGAATTGTATTAGATACTGGTAACATAACTAAAACATGTACATATTAGTGGGCAACATACATGACCACAGCTAGCCAGGTTGTAATAATCGTAATGAAGAAGACAATTTTACAAATATACCACTTAACTAGGAAATTTATTAGTTTAGATTTAGCTTTACGTCCAAATGAATACTCAAACTAGCCCACCCCTCAATATTTTTCTTCCAGCGAGAGTACAATTCGCCACATCATACCAGAGCAGAGGCGGCCAGTGATTTGTCCATTTTTAATTCAACCTGCCAACTGCAACGGGCAACTGCCAGCAGCGAAGGAGTTGGGCGGGGTGGGGGTGGGGGGTAGAAACTCGATGTAAATATTACGCTGAAACCCGAATTCAGCCATTGAAGAAAGAAACGACCAAAACTAGTTTTGGTAGATGAGTTTTTGCCAGAAATAATTATCAGTTTCCAAAACGAACAAAAATTGCCAAAATTAGTTTTGGAAAAATAAAGAAAAGATCTAGTATTGGTCATTATTTACGTCATCGCAAGGATGAAGTTTCGTGAAACTTAAGTTAGATCAATTTCTAGAGAATTTAGTAGGGTTTTGTTTTCGTACGCGAGGGAATAGAAAAGTGACAGTTTTCCACTTTTTGTGTTATTTACACTCGAATCTTTAGAAAACTTATATTCCGAATGTATTTTATCAGGTATTAACCTTCTTCAGGTATTTCACCTCTTTTCATATATTAACCTTTTTATGCACCGATGTTGAATATTAATAACACTCTATAATTTAATATAATTATGAGACCTCAGATTATATAATCCACCTTTTTATTTCAAGCTAATGAAGATAATTTGGATATAATGGAAATAATTTTGTTATAGTTTTAGATAATTTTTTGTATAGGCAGTTTTACAATACCCTTATTACCGAACTAGCTGATTTTCCCAGCTTCTCAGTGGGTATCCCAATAATAATTCACAACATAATATTTAATAAAACGCATTACTTATTTGAAGAGTTGAAATATTACAAGCTTTTGTTTAACTTTACTTGTTAGTTCGTATGTTTGGGCCAAATCTTGCAACTGAATTTTAAACCAGTTCCCCTCAACCGATTGGACTGAAATTTGGCACACATATACAAACCCTCTGAAAATTCAATATTATTACGTTAACTTCTTATCTTATCATTACGACCGTTTCTCAAAAGATGTTTATGATATCGGAAGGTGAAACTTACAGATGCTACATCGTTTATGTTATTTATTTATATTAATATAAGTTTGTGTTTAAAAGGTATTTTGAGTAGTACAAATGAACAAGCAAGATAAATTATTATGGCAAATAAATAAACAAATTTTAATACTAAAAAGTATAAAATAAAATAATAATATATCGGGGTTCGTGTAGAAAATAATATCAAACAATTGTCTGCACAATAAAAAAAAACTTTGTTGACGAATTCTAATCTCTTTACAAAATATTTCAGAAAATTTTCGCACTGTTGTTGATCGTTTTCCACATAGATGCGTTCAATTTTGTCCTTTGACTCAGGAATCGCTCTCGGTGTGTTTGCATAAACATGTGACTTCACGAAACTCCACAGGAAAAAGTCACACGGCCTCATGTTGTATCATCGCTTAAGATGACGTTCCTATTGTCTTCCACCTTTTTGATTTTCCAATGACCAATTGGCGAATTCACGCCGTGAGAAACGGTTGGTTGCCACTGTTGATCGGTTGTTGTGTCTGTTCAATCTTGCAAGGGTGCACATGAAGATCCTTTGCATAGTCTACGGCCGAGTGAAAATGGCGGCAGACCGGAACCCGAACCCGGGACCTTCTGTTTTGAATATGGATGTGCTATCGCTGCACCACCCGTCTCAACTCCTGTAGCCCATACACAACATCCACCTGGCCTGTTCCTATGAACCCGCGTCACACCCTATACTGGGTATAAGTAACCACAAGTGGCCCTCTATGCTGGGAGGAGTTTGTCGCTTTTACACCAAGTCGCACTTTAACATAGACGCAATTTTATTTATCTACCTGGGAGACAAAGGGTCATGCTGTGGTGATGTAGAAGGTACTCTGTAGGGTTGGAATACGGCAACGCTTATATACCACCGTCGACGTCAATGTGTGACCCTCGTACACTGAATATTATCAAATTTACGAATTATTTCTCAAGACTTGCAACGCCATATTTATATTTCCTTAAGTAAAAGTTAACCTATGATCATAAATATACTACAAAACAGACGATATATTTCTAATTATAAAATAAAAATATATTTTAAAATATTTTGATTTCTCTTTTGTTTGAAACCCTCATTATTCCTTGATTCAAAAAAATATATAAACCTAACAATAGTTGTTCTAACTATTAACTTATTGCTTACTTTGGATATTCCAAATACCATTTCTGCATTATAAAATAGTGCCAAGAAGAAACAAACAAGAAGATATCCGACCACCACCACTTGAAAACACAAATTCCATAACAATCCACGCCTTTTGGACATTTCTAAAAATTTGTTGTTAATTTTTTACCTATATTCTGCTGTCAACAACCCGTCAAGAAGTTCGTGGATCTATTGCTTATTGTCTGCGTTGATGAATGAGCAAGTCAATCAGTCAGTCAGAACGGCGTCGTATGTATAGAACAAACGGAAATCTAAATTCAAAAGACGTCCTCAAATTCTTTTTGTTTTCAAATTATTTTCACAACTAAAACGCCTAAAGTCGTTCCAGAATAAAAAATTATGTAATAAATCCATCATCTTCCCTTTGATAGTTAAACCAAAATTTAATAGTTCAAATGTTAAAGATATTCGTAAAACAATATGAAGTTTTTCAAAAACAATATGAAAGTGTAAGTAACAAAACATTAGGGAAAGCCTGCTAGATTTATATTATGTTTTTCACCACATTAAGGAAATACCATCTTCAAATCCATTCCTTATTTTTTTTTGCGCAAAATTACTACAGGTTTGGACAAATGTTTCAAAACTAACTTAGAAAGAAAAAAAGGAAACTCTCTCACAACATAAGTGTGTTGATAACATGAACAAAATGAAAAAAAATATTTTCCAGGTAAATAATATGGCGTAACAGTGGCTCGTCAGAAAGGTAAGAAATTCTGTACTCGAAGGAAAGTTAGAGAAAAAGACTGTTCAACGGAGGCAAACTGTTCATTCGCTATCAGCTATTATTCCCTAAGTCCATTTGAATTAATCTTAACTGGATTCATTGCATTTCTTTTAGTAATTAGTAGGTGCAGACTGATATGATGCAGAATATGGAGTACCATAGTTGCGAGCAATCACTGCATGATATCCAGGAATATATAATGCTGGATACCATTACATGAGTACTAATTAAAGTGCTGGGAGGTAAGTTAGATATTTATGATTCCATCAGTCGCGTAAATTAATTATTCATGTAACTTTGTTCCTACAGAAGACGATGAAAGCTCATGGGAATGGCTTTTCTTGAAGTTGTTGTGAGTAAAATACGTTTCTCTCGTTAAGCATTCAAACTACACTCTAACAAATTTTTTGTATTCAATTATTTAAATTCCCTTTGCGTGAATGATTGAACAAGTACAAATGTTTTGCTTCATTTCTTTGAACTTACTCTGCGTGGATTGTTGTGGAATTTGTATTTTCAAGTTGGGGTGGATGGATATCTTCTTGGCACCATTTTATAATGCAGTAAACTATTTGGAATATTCAAGGATAAAAATAAGTTAATAGTTACAACAATTGTTGTTAGATTAACAATTATACTTGAATCAAGGAATAATGAGGGTTTCTAACTAAAGAGAAATCAAAATATTTTAATGTATTTTCTTATCCTATAAATAGCAATATACTGTCTATATTTGTACTTATAGTTCATGGATTAACTTTTACTGCGATGAAGGAAATATAAATATGGCGTTGCAAGTCTAGTGAAATAATTCGTATATTCCATAATATTAAGTGCACGAGGACCACACGTTGACGCCGACGATGGTAAGTAAGCTGTAAGCGTTGTCGTATTCCTTGTCCAACCATGCGGACTACAACCTACATCACCACAGCATGACCATCCGCGCGCAGGTGGATAAGTTAAAATGCGTTTAAGTTAAAGTGCTGGGAGGAAGTGTGACGACCCCGCTTCTGCCCTCTTTCCCTGGTATAAAAAAGTTGCATCCGACTCGTAGGTACGTGGAATTACTCACTCTTTCCAATTACTCGTCGATTTTTCGATTGGGTACGTTTCACCGAACGAAAATTATTACAACTGGAGAATGGCCTCCAAAGAACTTGCTCTGTATTCCTAGTACGTTTTGACGATGTCAACGCGTTGTTCGACAGTAAAGCAATTCATTTTCACTAAACGCAATGTCTTGATTCCAACTGAGCATTAACTAGCGTTGTCAACCGACCAGAATGAAAATGACGCGCAAATTTAACCTTATAAAGTGTAAACAAAAACCTATTTTACTTTTCTTTCCCTTGTGACTTTAGGGCTCGCCAACGTCAAGGTCATTAGAACCCTTTCGTGTTTTACTAAAAAAATATTTGTATATCTATTGAAGGTAATTGTTCGTATACTACAGCTATTTTAGACTTACCATTTGAAAATTAATCTTGCAATCTTTTGTTATATATCTTGTGCTGTAAAAACTTAAAGCTTTTACGAAAACCCGTGAAATCTTTTTTTAATAAGAACTAATTTTTATCTTATTTTTAAAATTTTCTTTTGATATACTCGTATGATATGATTAAGATTAATTGTTTCATACGTGACGTAGTTCTTGAACTTTTCTAAATTTATGTATAAATAGGATAAAAAGCGTTATACAGCTACGTTTAACGGGTCCAGAAAATAGGAGTCTTCATTATTAGAGTTCTTATTATGAGATAATATATGAGAGAATATTTGTTAATAAATAATTTGTTGTACAACATATCAAACTTTAATGTAACCCAAATTTTAAGTCGAATGATGCTGTTTCATATGGAAAAACTCTAAACATTTTAAACCTTTCTAAATTTCTGTAACCTTTTTAATTTTCACAGTCATATGTATATACCAACAAAATCTTACATTGATGTATTAGTAAAATAAAAAGTATTCTGGTTATTATTTAGAGTTATGGTTCATACTTAAATAAACCGATATCACATTGTTTTTCATTCCTGTTAAAGGATTCAGGGTGATTTTTACAATCCGGTAATTTCAGAATACATTTCGTGCGATATATTTTACTTTTACAGGAAAGTTTAATTCCGTATAAAGATTGACCGTTCTTACGAGCATATCCAGAAATTTCATAAATTCCAGAAATTTCAGTTTTTAGATATTGTTAAACAACATTTGTATTAAAAAACAATTCTGGAGATAATAAACCATGCCGCTAACCAAAATAATACACCATGTTGTTTGCGCGAACGACAAAACATGAAAACATTTCTACCCTTTTGCATCCATAAAAAATATATCTAAAAACAAAAAAGTAGTTTTTAAATATTTAAATAATTTTTTTGCGTACAGAGATCGAGGTGATATCCCAATTAGTTCGTGACATAGACACTAACTCCAGCATCACAAGGCGATTTTTTCGAAATTCGATTTAGATATCTGACAATAATAATATTATATATTACGTCTTCTCATTCTCTGATTCTCTATGATAATATTAATTTATATTATTTAAGATGTGCAGAATATATTAAAGACAATCAAAATCACAGACAAGTCACTGGTTTATTTTCAGGTATTACATAATGAGTAATAACATATTTATATTTTAGTTGTCGAACAACTTTTCAAGGCTATGGTTTTGCTTCCTCTTTAGGTACACTATAATAAATAAAGTTGTGATATAACATATATTTATAACATTTATATTAAAATGAAATTATTTAAATTAATGTTCGGCGAAACACAAAATAATAATTTAATAATAAATACTATAAACATATAAGTCAATGATAAATATAAAACTTACCAAATGTTGGTATGCATATAAAGAATTGTTGTGAAATATCTCATGTCATATTCTAAATCATTTTTAATAAAGTAGAATCATGTAAAACATCTATGTTAAAGTTCTGTAATCTTCAAGGTTTGTTCACCAGTACGTAGTATTCCATGCTGTTCGTTCTTACATCTAGACAGACTTGTAACTCTTCGTTAAACCGATAAGCTATCTCGAGTCGAATTACCAACCTAGGAACTAAAATAGCTTAGAATGTGCTTACAAAATTAAGGAATGCAACATCCCAAATGATTTTTCTATCATATCAAAAGATGTTACGAATATATATACTTACATACCACATGATCATCATCTCTACAATTACGAAATATCTTGTTCAAAGGAAAGATGAATTAAAAATTCCGACTAATGAAATTATCAAGGATATTAAACTAATTTTAAAATCAAGCTACTTTAAATTCAATGAAAAATAGTATCATCAAGTAGATGGTGCACCCATAGGCATTTTATGTAATTATTATGCGAGATCTTGAATGAACATGTTTAGAAGGTTTTCACTATCTGATTTGCCTAACATACGTTGACAACTTCGTGATAGTGATAAAAAATAATGAAATGAATGATCTACTGGACAAGTTTAATAACTTTAATAATAACATCAAATTCACGTTAGAAAAAGAAAATAGAACCATTAATTTCTTAAATTAAAAAATATATAAATGAATCAGATAAAGTAATCATTGATTGGTTTAAGAAGCCAATTTCCACTGGCAGATTACTGAATTACAAATCTACTCACCCTTTCCACCAGAAAAAGATTGTTGTTAATGGATTAATACATAAAATATTATACATAAATCTCATCATAAATTTATAGAAAAGAAAATTAAAGAAATTGAGAACATCTTGATTAAAAATTGACTACCCCTATATAATAAAGAACTTCTTATACTATAAGGAATTAAAAATAATGATAATATATTTGTAACTACTAATAAATTTGTTGGTATTGCCATACATTCCTAAGATAAATTCAGAGAATGTGTAAACAATATAATATGAAGTTAATNATATATATATATATATGTGTGCTAAGAGCAATAAAAAGAAATCAGAGAAGGTTGATAATGGAATTGTATTCAGAATTGCATGTAATAACTGTACCAATGTATACGTTGGACAGATCAAAAGAAAATTATCTGAATCAAGGCACATACAAGAATGATTTGCAATTATACTGACACTAGAAAGAAGGCTATCTATAGAAGGATAGAAGACTATGTTTAAAACAGGTTGAAACTAAGAAACTCTACGTTAATATTTTACAAGTTTAAAAATTTTTGCTTGTATATGATAAACATAAGAATTTATTATTAATTCTGTTTCTAGAGGTCATGTTTTCTACATACATTTGGAATTCATAAAAATCGCTAATACAACGTAGGGTATTAATTGTCTTCATTTCCACAAAAATTAATTTTGATCATATGAAATTTTAAATTTTAAATTGCGTAATTAAATGTTCGGCATTGAAGCCACTTCTCTGCAAAATTTCGTTCTAGTGGCTTCGACTTAAAAGTTTTTAAATACGTAATTGTACTGCCACATTTATTTTATTAGCAAAGTTTGGAAAACTGCAGAGTGTGTTCACTTATCACTGATTTCGTGCATTTCTATATCTATGATGTCTCGGTGTACTGTAGCGAAAGAATGTAGCACAAACAATCACGCGACATATTTACATAACGAACGAAAGTAACACATTCTTCAAGTATTGTATTCAAGGAGGCTGTATACAGAAGTAGAAACTTTTGGAGGAACGTAGTTAGCACAGACTAAATCCAGACTAGATACATCATTGGAGAACTATGACCAGAGTTTACAAAAGTCAATAAGTGGTAGCTGCTCCGGTAGATACTCTGGGTACACCTTTTGAAGCCTTGTTAGCAGCGACACTCGCGGCAAAAATTGTTAATCTATTATTGACAGTGGTTATAGACATTTCTCGCTTTTCATTTTGTCATGTCTAAGATTCAAATATTCATTATAATATTTTAATTTCAGATTCATGTTACTGATACATGAAGATGAAATTGTTCAATGTACATTACTTCATTAACATTACAACAGAAAAATCGATATGCATTAATTCTAAATAAATATTGAGAACAATAAAATTGTCCGAAGAGGATTGATTGGCATGAACAGCGAGAGTAGAGAGGGCAATGAAGTAATACTGTTGCTTTACCTAGCAGTTGTATTTTGAACTACTTGGTAAATTAAGTAGCAGCCGTCCCGATAGAAGCGCAAACCCTGTCCACGGATACTAACATTGTCTGTTCAGTCTGGGGTTGTCAGTTAGGAAGTGTAAACCCATTATCAATGTCGTCAGACGGTGAGTTTGGAACTAATTCAACTGGTTTAAAAGATCAGATTCCCCCAAGCCTCATGTGCTCAACACGTGTATTGTATGTATGTATTCTCGAAGCGGCGAACCAAGGACCACGATAACGAGTTTTAGTAAGACTCAGTTTTGTGTGAGATTATTTACTAGACACATCGTGAATTTTGGGGGGAATAGCGTCTAGATAGAATCTAGATTACAACTGCGACTGTTAGCCACAGAGGGTGAACTTTTTAAAGGCCACAGTTATATGAACTGAGACATAGAAATGATAAGCTAGAAATTTTTCCTGCCCCACCGGGAATTGAACCCGGGATGACTTGGTGACGAGCGAGCACGCTGACACCGTAACCACAGAGGGGTTTGTATTGCAATTGTTTACATTTACATTTTCCTTACATTTAAGTTTATTCACGATGCTCTAGAGGTTGGTATTTACTAATTTATCCTCAAGATTACATTTTTCCTCTCATAATATGTTAAGTACATTTTATATGCAAAACATAATTTTAAAGGCTTTCTTCGGCATCCGACAGGTTTGTGGGGCTAACGATCACCCTGATTTTAGTTTAAATAAATATGCTTTTCTTATTGCTTACATATAAAAAATATATAATTAATATTAATATATTACTAAATATAAAGCTGTAAATATTGTAATTATTACGATCAATAATTACTTTTTCATACCCTACTTATAAATACGTCAAATTTTCAGCAGCATCCTTTTACATGCAAATGTCGTATCGATGTCTTCTTCCGAGTTTCGGACATCGGTGCGTCGCGTCATTTAAACTGTCAAAATAGTTCCAAAGTCACCGTCGGGCTTACACTTCCCAACTGACAAAGTTTTTAGTACATATGGAACCCTATCCCCTCCTAAAGTAGTTTCTACTCCTGTATATAATCTCCTTGATTATATGTTTCCAATATTCCATAGTGGAATAAGAAAAGGTGTATCATTGCGAATCGAGGTGGAAGGGGAAGTTGTCCAGCCAATGAAATACAAGACATTTTTAGAGAGGGTTTATGTAATGTGTTTGACTGTGCTGTAGATATGATTGGCGTGAAGCGATTGTCTTGTGCTGCACATGTTGGGACAAGCACACCTTATCTTATTCCACTATGACAGTCAATAGGTTAACATCACTTGAGATATCATTACACAAGTCACTGCTAACAAGGATTCACAGAACTTCAAAACAATCCATATAGACAGAGCTATCGACAGAGACAAGAGTAAACTAATCGCTGTTGAAAACTGGTTGAGTTATACATTTCCGTTTGTATTTTCCCCTACTACGACTTCACGTATAGGAAGATTTAAATATTGGTGCTATGATATTTTTCATATACGTGAGTGTAACAGCAAGCACTCCGCGCAGAGTATATGTTGGAAGCAGAGTATATTGGAAACACACAAAATCCACAGAAACATACGAAATCCACAAAATCCGCGCAGAGTATATTGGAAATACTTACAAAATCCACAGAAAATCCTCGGAGCCAATTTTGAGAAATTTGCTAAAATTTACCCTTTATAAAGTACTCTGTCTAAAATACTCCTAATAAGAACACTTAAGACTACAGTTACAAAAAATCTAGAGGATTTACATCGCCAATAAGAATAAAAGTACGTAAAGAAGAAACAGGATTGAAATTGACTTATCTGTTTAGAAAGAGAATCTACCCAAACACTTTGTTATAAGTTATACTTTCTCGGTGTTATTTATTTATTACATGTCTTTTGGCGAGGTTCAGACCATGAAGCCTGCTCCTCTACTGAACCGTAACTTGAGTGAAGGAAATGGGAAGAAGAAATGTTGGGTTGCCGGAGAACATATGGTTCCTAACAGACATTCGTCTGAAGTGAGGGAAACCCCAGATGAAAACCTCACCTAGTTCGACGAAGCAAGGTTTGAACCCGCAACCTACCGCTCAGCGGAATCATGGAAGCAAAGACGCTATCACTAGACCACCGCTGTCGATAGAAACCCCAAATCGGATTGCATGTGAAATATTAAAAAGTGATTTATAAGACATCCGAGTAAATGCGATGTGATTCATTTTATTTTAATGAGATGCATGTACAAATGCATGCTTTACAGATGGCGGTAAAGTATAGATAAGAAACAGAAGCATCGAGCAAATTTTAAAGGTTCATTCCGGATTTTCATAAACAATCGCACTCCTCTTCATATTTTACTTTTTATTCGAGTAATGTAAAACTACTTATAAAAAATGACTTGAGGCAAAATCTTGATCGAAAATTTTCATCACGATTCATTCGGTGGCACATAAGTTACTAAAAATTAAAAAAATTAAAACGATAAAACAGTATGCAACCCGTCACACACTTTCTACACTTCTAAAAGGCACGTCATTAAAAGATTAGTAATTAACTAATAAAAACAAATAGATAACATTTCTGTCCGTATTTTATGATTTTGGAGGAGCCCCAATGCCATGAGTATAGTTCCTCTAACGGGGGGGGGGGGGCGATGAATTTTCTCTGGTACGGGTTTTACGTTGCCCTAGAGTAAGCTCTCTAATAGATTTTATGAGTACGTAGCCAAAATGTAAAACCACAAATGCCAAACGTACTGAATTTTAGAATCCAGAAAAACATATTTTCAACCTAAATTTTCTAATTTTGTGTCAGAAAAGAAAATTTCGAATGGCCTCGTTGTTGTTCAGGAAACATGGTATACATTGCATTGCGTTGGAAGTTGGCTCACCGCGACGCAGTGCTGCTAGCAGCATCACCGCGCAAGGGTGGGAGGGATGGTTGGAAAGCGGGCTAACGATCCACCCCCGACCGCCATGACACTTCCCAACCTCCCCTCTCCTTCGTGTGCCCTCATGTCTGTGCAGCGGCGCGGCGGCGCAATCAGCGGCACGGCGCGGCGCGCGCACCCCACAGCTCTCTCTGCTCCTCGCTTCCGCTCATGTTTACGAGGTGTGAAATCGGCAGAAAATTGATTTGTCCGCATCTACAATGCAAATTATCTCGAGGCGACAGAGGCGGCGCCGCCTCCGCTCGCTCTGTCTGTGTTTCCGACCTCTGTGCTTCTCCCCTCGCGCTCCTCTGCAGCGGATGCTGAAGGGGGAACAATGGTATCCTCACACTCGATACACACAACAATGCAACAGGGCCAAAAAATTTCTTCTCAAGGGCTTCCTTCACACGTGCAAGTATCGTAGTGTCGCATGATATTGAGGAAAACACTTTCTCTCTTCCGAATTTTGGGACAAATGTTAAGTTCATGCCGCACATAGTTCATTCTAACTTCAGTCAATAAAACCACGTAAGAATGGAATACTATTTATCACTAACGCAATTTTACATATAAAAACTGTTTTAACAGATAAACAAATTGACTCTCACCATTCAAATTTCGCGCCACTTACCCTCGAATCGCTTTACAAGTACGTTCTAGCATTATGTTTATATAGAATTCATTTAAAGACCCCTAAAGCAAGAACATTCATATTTCCAAATAATTCCAAGATTCGAAAAAAGTGCGTCATAAAATCATAATCTCTATTTAAAACATAATTCTTGGCAGTACTTGCTGGTTTGATTAAAATGACATACTCCCGATGTAAGGAGTGAACTTGATAGACTTCGTGGTGGAGGACAATTTTCCAAATTTTTTCTGAACAATCTTAAGAAGGAAACGTTCTGTATATCCATTTGTCATTGCAATGTGTTTTATTCTATTGGTTTTAAGATTATCTCGCCAAGGAACATGAATTGTGCAATGCACCTTGAAGTAAAAAGCTTTGTGTTTTTGTATTGTTTGCTAAGTGAGGTAGTATGTAATTTGTTTATAAGGGTTCTCTGCAATTGTTTAAACAGAGCCATTTAACAAGAGTTGGTTTTATATAGCAAACTTTAAAGTTTTGTGCAGAGAGTTATGGAATTCTGGGAATATGTCATTTCTTCAAGATCATAATGTAAGTTATATGATAAATGTTTCAGTATCAATAGAATGTTCAGTGTTTTCTTAAGTTTATTCAAACGTCCGTTTCAAATTTATCCATGTTTTTTCACCATTTGCTCGTTCATTGATAGTGTTGTCAAAACATAAGTAATTGATGTATCTTCTTTTGATCTACTTATTCTACACGAAAGGCATATTTCGCGAACTCGCTACCTCGATAACTTGCCAGATGATACCCATTCAAATTTATACATTTCGAAAATTCTTATTTATCCCCTGTTCACACATTTAGGGGTATGATATTTACCAGCTTCCATACTTTTGGACGATGGATTTATGTAGTGGACGATGGTTTTATCCCTGACACATTTTACATTTAAAATTTAGATATTAATTGTATAGATTACCCTAGTGCTTCTGTTTAAAAAATTTTATTTTAATTAATAATATTATGAATTTAATATTATAAATTTTCTTGGTGAATTCTTTCATTTAATAACTAAGCATGAAATGTTGGTAACCTTGGTGAGGTTATATAGGAACTCCTTTCGTTTTCTACTTTTTTGTCTGAATAATAATTATGCTATCAACGAAACTGAATCCCTAAAATTTGCGATCTTTTGATGTGTCTGCTTGTCTCTGACTCACAACTTAAATTTGAAATTTATTCTTATCATTTGAAAAATACAACTGAATTTTTCTTTAACTCAATCTATTGGTTATCTTCTCCAACTTCGAGAGTCCATTAATTGATTCTCCATACATGATAATTAAGTGCACAAATTAGATGTCAGAGAGACTGATCATAAGTTCTCACATCATTAAATAACGATTTACTCTAGTTATATTGATTGGTGGTGCAATTGGTTATTTGAATGACCTCCTCCACGTTAGTAGTAGCATTTGTCTATGAAGATGTTTCTTTCATTAAGCATTATTCTATTTACAATCCAATTGGTTCCTCTTTCATCTGTATAAAGTGATTACCTTCCCCTGAATTTGCTAATATCTGCTGATAATTTTTGGGGACCTTGATAATCGTATATCATTTTATTTAATCACTTCTTTGATGCGTTGAATATAAACGCATTTTTTATTACAAAGTACACAAAACTTTTACGTTGATTAAGCATTTAAGAGTATAACGCAGTTGACCTACTTTTTCTGTAATTGAAATTCTTTTTGATTCAGAGTTAAAGCTCTGTGACATTCCCCAACAATTTCCGTTGTCGTTATATTTTCCTTCGAGTGGAACAAACACATCGCAGCACTTTCATCAAACAATAGATGGCCTCCCCTAAAATCCTCGAGACAAACTTCCAAAGAGGGTGAATCTTTCAAATCAGAGTCCAGAGAACTATTTGAAGTCAATATCTCCGTTTTTAAATTGATTTTCGCTCTTATAACGGGACCAGATGGCAAGGAATACGAAGAAAGAAGCATGAAAATTTTTTTGCAGAACTGAATGCGTAATAACTTCAGTGTCCAGAAAACAAGATTCAGCAAAGGAAGACTGCTAGAAAAGATGAAAATGAGATCACTAGAATGTGCTCTTTGAGCTCCTTCACCCTCCAATCTTCATCTCTAAATAGGAGTCCCGCGAGTTTCGAGACTGTAGCAAATAAAACCGTGACGGGTCTACGAATGACCATTGTAAGAACAAGAGGCCAAAACATTGCCCCTTCTTCAAGGGTCCACCGTATTGCGACGCATATCTATAAATGTTGAGGGATATTAATGTTTACCTGCAATTCCTCATAATCTGCAAAAACTGTGACATTGTTCCTGAGATACCAGTAAATATATTTTCATACCAGTTGAGGGACACGTGCGACCGTATATGGAGTTTTGACATGAAAGCACTGTAAGGATTTTTAGATGAATTTTTGGGAATATTATTTTTTGTGTGCTCATCGATAGCAATTTCGTGACAAAACAAACAAGTGAAGAGATGTCGATGCGACAGTTGTCAAAATTTGTTAAATGCTCTATTAATCGTGTATTTAGTGCGAAATACGTTTCATAAACGCACTTTCATTTACTTTTTTCAATATTCTCGTGTCTAAGTTGCAATATTATATCCACCATTTTATGCTGCAAATTCCACTTAAAATTTGACTGCTGTTTATCTTTATCTAGTCTTCAAAATATAGTTTAGTCTTAGAACCTCCCAAAGAATTTACTTTTACCAGTCGTGTGATGAAAAATAAAAATGCCAAGATCCATTAAACCATTGAATTACTTCACGAAACTGGCCGCAGGATTAAATATTCGAACTTTATAATTTCACGTGAACATTGTTAGCTTTAATCATAATTTGAAAATGAAGGATGCAAGGACAAGTGTGTATGAACCGTATCTATATTGATTATAGATAAAGATATAAATTTTCTATATCAGCGTGATTGTAGTCGCCCATAAATTTATGCGCAAATAATTTTCACTGGCCAGTACCTTAAAATCTCTCTTAATGTATACAATTGTGTATATCAACTAGGGATGAGTGATTATTGAAAATATTTCAATTAATAGATAATCGATTTATAGCTACCTATGATTATTTCTTCATATTAATTGTTACAAATTAAAAGGTTAATCAATATATCAAAATAATTTTTAATTAATATATTTCGAAATAATTTAAATTTACCATTAAAACGATTGTTTTGAGTTTAGTAGTAATAGTTTTTAAATTAAATAAAACAATGTTATATGTATTATAAATACATATTAATTTATATGCGTGTAATCTTAATGTTTGAAATATAAGAAATAAACACTAAAAATATTTTATTCTACAAATTCATCATAACATTCATTATAAATAAGGCTATCAATACTACAAACATATCATGATTATTACAATAATTTCGAAAACTTTGTTTCACTAACCTTTAATACTCAAAAGCCCTAAATTTCTACACATTCTTAAAAATGTATTACTCAATTAATGATCGGTCGATTGATTCTGGTTCATTTACAATTACAACGACTGTGAAATTAGCCAAATGTAGAGAATTGTTTGAGGTTTTGTGGTGATACTCGTTCGAGGTGGTTTTAGTGTCATTGCGAGCAATAGACACACTTAATAGTTTCTCATATTGAAAGAAATCAAATCTGATTTGTGTACCTTAGAAATGTTTCTTGTCTATGAGTTAATGTAGAAGACAAAAAATTGGAGTTTAGTATCGGGCATTATATATGGGAAAACGGTGGCTAAGCAAGTACAGTAGAAAAATTCTTCAATGTTTTTACCACCGTAACCTACATTGATCTGAATGTTTTATCCGTGCAGACCAGCGACAATAGTATTTTGACGAAGACCGTTTCAATGCGTTTATTCATGATGATTCATGTCAGTCAACCAGATAATTAATAGTAATATGTCATGTACTACAAGCAGTCAATCCTTGAGCGACACAAAGGAGAGAGAGAAATCCAATGTGTGTGGGTACAGAGACAACCAAAAAGAAAGTTTTTTTTCTTTCTGTTCTTCTTTGCTCGTTTGTCATCAAACGTTATTGACCAGAATTGTTAATAGTGAGGTTAAATGACGCCCGTATGTGAAGATGAAACAAAGAAATGGTAGCCCTATGAAAACGTTAACTCGTAAAAGCTTGTGTTCATCTACAGAAGACTATTACCATCCGGTGGGACTATGATGGACTGGTGTTTTGAGAGCCATCCGTCAGGAATGTATCCGCCCATGCTGATCATAATTGTCAAGAAATCAGGCTCCTTGGGGCATCAGTTTATGAAAAGCACCTATGCTCAATCCTCCATCTTCACCAAACACCTGTTCGGTGTTTGGTCCTTGTCTTCCACGATCTTCAGCCCCAAACTTTCCAGATTCCCAACACTAGATTCATTGTGATTGAAAGAAACTCGTTTGATAACGCTTCAAAAATTGTTTAAATAATTGTTAAACAGCAGATTTATTCAGGTGATGAATCGAAATATTCCTTGTTAGGAGTAGTTCTTGGGAATACAGGAGAATTACTCTCCCCTACGCATCAAATAAAAACTTGTGTCCGATGAAAAGAATGCTAAGAATGTATTCACCGGAATAATAATACCAAGAAGCTAGAGAAAGTTAGTCATTCGATTAAAATGAGGTACTAATACAGCAACACATGCATTGCATTGATTTCTTATTCCCTTGAATTAACGTTGTGCTTCTGACTGCTGCATGTGGCGCTGTTGCAGAATGCTGCGACGCAGAGAGTTACCACAAGAATAAGACGAAGCGCGTGCGCACGACGTTCACGGAGGAGCAGCTGCAAGTGCTTCAGGCCAACTTCCAACTGGATTCCAATCCCGACGGCCAGGACTTGGAGCGCATCGCGCAGATCACGGGCCTCAGCAAACGCGTCACGCAAGTGTGGTTCCAGAACTCACGCGCGCGACAGAAGAAACACTTGCACACGGGCAAACTCAAGTCTCAGCAGCGTGAGTACACTACATGCCTTTAAAAAAATCAACAACAACAACAACAACTTCGAAACATCCTATTTCATTTCTTTACATTGCCAGTAAAAACAGCTTTGTCAAAAGAGCCTCGTTTACTCATAAAAAGAATGCTTCGTATAGGTGAGATCTTGCATGGAGATTCACAGATGCACACATATTCTCAATTTCCTCATCGCTGCGTAATCATGTTAGTGTGCACACATCACGAGCGTTGATTATGTATTCCTCGTATCTCAGAATTCGATTTCTCTTGGTTTCAAGGATTCAAACCGATGAATTCCGATCATTTAGCCTTAGGTTGTAGATTAATATAATTTCACGCGTATATTTTGATTGAAACAAATTATTGTACTACAAAGATATGTTATTTCCAATTTCTTTTTTGAGAAATTTCAAAATGATAGAGTATATGCATTAGTATTGCGACCTGCAGCAGGAGTGAAGTTCATCTCCAATCAGGGAGGACAAGAGATGAACACGAGGTGTTAAGTGAATGATAGGGATATTCTAACAAAAATTAAAATTTCAATTCTATAATAAAATGAACAAAAATAATATATTAAAATAATAAAAGAAGAACCCTTCACCAATATAATTAAGCTAAATCAAAAATAAAGAAATTTAACTCGAATAGTAATTTACTTGAGCTACAACTGCACAGTCAACGAACTGATCTCAACTAAATAAATCCACTGGTTTAAACGGATAGTTTCAGTTATTCTACGCAACTGCCCTGTTTCCGTCACCTCATGTCATGCCACGTGAAGCCAATCATATGACTTGTGACGTGACTCGTGGCGTGAAGTATTGATTTTCCTCACTTCGCTAACAAGGGGAAATCGCGACTAGGGAAATTGACTTCGGGGTGGGACTTCGTAAGATTGTAGTAGAACACCTGTGCTACAGGATTTGATGAAAATTTTTGTACTTGTTTTAGAAGTAAATTTTTTTGATAATTTGAGTTTTTGTTTTGGGTACAGATCAGAAATTAAACGTTATATTATTTGACAAAGAAACAAAATTATTTTTAAAATCTTATCAAAATCAGGTAATGATTCCCCTGTCACAAAGTACAGTTTTTAATCCAGTCACATTTATTTATTTTACACCTTTCTGGTGAGGTTCAGGCTAAGAGGCCTCTGCTCTTCCATCTAACCGTTGGACTTGGATAAGGAAATTGAGAAGGAGAGATGTTGGGTTGCGGTACCGAACCGACATTAGTCTGAAGTGAGGGAAACCCCAACTAAAAACCTCTCCTGCTCGGCCGAGGAGGGCAGCGATGACGCTACCACTAGACCACCGCTGTCATATGGTGATCACGATATGTCACTGGTGGTCATATCGGGGAAAATTTGACGGGGAAAAATTAGAAGTTTCTATCTCAGTCGTTTAGTTTGCAGTGGAACTGAATTCGAATTTCAACTTTGCCATCACGTAAAACTTGTGCATTTTGAAAAAATCGAAGAACTTCGAAAAAATGCTGTTGTTTTGTTTTTTGTTTATAATTCGAAACGCACACGCTTCGACGCACATGCACCGATGGAGGAACACCATGAAATTTTACTTCAGATGGATCCTTCACTATTAACTGCAGTGATAATTTGTAGTGTGGTTCGCGGAGCGAAACGACAATAGAACAGAGACCCATGAAGCTTTCTCCCTGTGAAACATACGAGGAAGATGAAATACTGGGAACTTTTAGAACTAAGCGTCTTCGGAAAATCGAACAATTTTCGTATTCATTATTTATTTACGTATGTATGTAATGTATTACATGTTAACTGGATAAATGGTTACAAATATGGATATTGTGAAAACAGAGCTCTCACTGAGTTATCCTTCGCTGAGAGATTGCATCCAATATACTCTCAACTTAATGGGCGTTGATTATATCCTGAACAAATCATTTCACGAAAAATTATCCATAATAAGCGTACCTTGAAGTAAATTTAATGAAATATCTCTTGGTGCCGGTCACTATCCTGTAAGTGTCTAATTTTCAAGTTCTAAGCAAAAAGCAAAGGAAAATTTGTCTTTCAGAGTCCATTTCGAAATTTTGATGAAAATTCACCACGCTCTAACACGATATCTGTTCGTCGGACAGAAAATCGGTAAAGACCTAATTTGTATGAAATTACATTAGTTTTGCATAAGTATACTTTTCTCTAGAAGCAAGTGCGTTTCGAGTTATAAACAAAATAACTAAGAAAATGGAATTTTATTCGAAGTTTCTCGAATTTTTCTCAAAACGCACAAGTTTTGCGAGGTGACGAAGTTGAAATTCGAATTCTGCACCTCTGAAAACATAAGGAATGAGTGAGAAATATAACTTACATTTTTTACCTGGATTGACCATTTTATATCTGAACTACTTTTCCTGTCAAATGAAAGGTAAAAGGGAATGTGCCATGACTGGTACTTCCCACACATGCACAGAAGCAAGGAACTGATTCATTTGATTAATACCGGTCATTATTAAGAAACAAGCTACTGGAAGCATCTTCAACTTAGCAAATGAAAACCGTGATTTGCACACCCACACTTTCTTCGGACTGTGACACAGACATGGTGACAGCTTCGTGGGGGTGAGCCATGATATCGACTGGTATGCATCCCCTTAGCAACATCATCTCCTGAAGCAAAGCGTCGCCATTTTGGAATGTGGGGAGTCGCGGGGCGACCGGGTGGTCGGGCGTTGAATAGCTCGTAATTTCCCGGGAGCCGTCGACGTTGCGTTGCGGGGTCGGTGTGGAAGGGGGTTGAGGGAGAGGAGGAGGATGCTGAGCACGTGCGGGTCACAGACAGTTGGGGAGCGCTTCATTGCAAATTGAGCGGAAGGCTCTCATCCCACTCAATCCTCGCTTGTGCTTTAAACTGAAGTAGCCCTCACGACCACCTCCACCACCACGCGAGATGACGGATTTTGTCTCCTTCTTGGGCGTCACAACGCAAGAACATGCCATAGAACGCAGTAATCATCATGACTTACTGTCCCACCCTTATCCTTACATCCTCGAGTAATTACTTTTATTCTCTCGTCCTCGGCTCACGCTTTCGCGTCTTCCTTATCCTTCGCAGTCCTAAAAGGTGAAGTCTTTGACAGACTGCTAGTCTGTTTCTCTGTATCTCCAAAAGACTTCCAATTTTGTGAATTCGCAGTCACTTCTATTGTAAAGTTTCTCTTTCTTCCTTACTTTATCTTCTTCTTGCACTATCAGCATTTTTAATATTTGTTTCATTTAGCATCTTTTACATTTTTATAGACCTCAGATGCACAAGCTAAACATTGCAATAATTTCGATCACGTCATTTTGATGGAAGTAACCCATCCCTGAAACAAGTGACCTCGGAGGAACTGAATCATTAGATGGATGCAACGTCCTTGGACAGATGAACGGAACAATTCAACATTTCAATAAAATGTGTAATTTGTGGAGTTTTACGCTCTTTCACTCTACCAGAATGAACTTACTGGATCACTGCCCACTAATATTTGGAGAACAACAAACGGCAATCCTCTCTAAGAAATCATATTGATTAACGTTCTGAAGAAATAGGAGTTACGTCAGAATGAAGATGGGGCTACGAAAATCTCTAGAACTAAAGAAGAGTGTCTCGGGTGGTGTGTGTACATCTTTTAAACAAATCTACAGTTTTAATACGACCATGTTGAAAATTTGCACACTCGAGCTTCAGAATTCTGAGAAGAACACTGTCTACTTGAGATTTGAATGACTACCCCCCCTCATTTTCCACTACTTTTCGAATTTTTGCTTACTTAATTTCCAAATATGCAGATACCTCTTAAATTGCTGTGAACCTCACCACCAGGTAACAGATTAATTAGTTATGTTGAATGAAAATGGAAGACGGGACCGAGATTCGAAGTCAGAACTTTCAGTTTAAGCGCATCAGCGCGTTCTCATCTCCCATTTTAATTCCACATAACATAATTAATTAAATCCAAGTTTTAATGTCAGTCATTGAATATAAGAAACAATTTTAATCCCAGAATGGTGAAAATTCGCCCCCATCAACCATTTTCATTACCTTTTAATTTTTGCTTTTTTCTGTATATCTCACAAACTGATTGAAATATCAAGTTGATTTTTGTATCTCACCATTGCTAATTTAAATATCTAGAAACGGCATCTAATCATTCGATGTTTTACTCTATAGGTGTATGTGTTAGAATCGTTTTCATGTTGGTGTGTATTTTATATGAATCCGTTATTGCGTTTTACTCACTCGCAAGTTTTATTTATTGTTACATTTAGGCTTGATCGGTTTGGGGCAATCTTAGTTTCTTCGTATACACATTGATACGAGCGTTTGTGTGCAAACTATCGAGACACTAAGTCACCTCACTCGAAAGTGTAATGTTTTTTGTTCACTGAATTTTGCTTCAGTTGTGTAAGTATGGAAACGTTTTTTGTAAATATAAATCTACTGTAAATATTATTTATTACAAGCAATAAAGTAGCTGTTGTTGATTTCAATAATTCAGTGATGTATTTATTTTCATTGAAAAATAGTTGAGGGAAGTTTGGTTTAGCAAATAGTATCATGTTTATTTTTATAAATTGTGCTGAAGAAGAAGGATAATACATAATGAATAAAACAAAGGGTAATACAATTGATGGATACCAATGTCTTTTTAAATGAAATTCATGGTAGCTATACAATTATTAATTTCTTTACAAAGAAGAGCTAAAGTCAGAATAAACAAGCTACAGTATGGCATGCCGTAGTGTGAGAAAAAAGTTTGCAAAATATTCACAGAATTAAACGTATGAACTTAAATCATTAATACACTGAAATTAGACGAAAATAATTATATTTTAGGGAAATAATATTTCTGCCATTTTCACTCGGTGTACAGTTAAGGGTAAAATTTCACGTGTTTCTCAGAGTTATAGATCCAATACAAACTTTGGAACTCGAATTCCGTATGGATAGCGTACATTATACACATCTGCACTAAATTGAGCATTTTTCATTCAGGGAGTAAAAGTTGTGCATGTTTCAATATTGCAAATTTTGGAAAAGTTCGTAATTTGCTTTACATCGAGTTGAAAATGGTCGCTTTTTTAAATACATCCTTTTATAATAACTAAGAAGTTGAGCGGACGCACTACCCAATGGGAACAGATGACGCTGATATTTGACATTATCAAAATCATCAAACTAACACAATCATCACAATAAGAAAATCAATATATTCGACATACCTCTATATGTATATGAAGGTTGAACCATGGCAACTACTTTTTTTTCTTCTCAAAAAACAGGCGACAACACAAAAAATCCGAGATGTACGCTTGAAAAAACGAGGTGTGTGCTTACGAATTGCGCCACTATATGGTGTTCGTGCTCAATGATGCTGGTCTCTGCGTGCACTCAAGCACTCAAGTTCATTTGGTGAATGAAAGCGTTTGAGAATGGTCACGAAGCTAGAGCAACACTCGTACATTAAAATGGCAGTTCTCCGCGTTAGAAATGAACGGCAATGCCATACAGAGTTACGAGGAACAGTAGGTGTGCGTGTCATGCCCTATCGAACAGTGGTGAGATAGATGGAGACTTCAAAAAGGGCAGAGTATCTAGTGCCGATCTGCCTCGCGAAGGGCGTCCAGTGTTCATAGACAAAGATGAACGTATTAAGGTGATCGAACAGTGTTTAAGTGTGGAGAGGCGCTAGACTGTAGTGAATTGCAAGGGGAAGGAATTACAGAAATACCAGCAGAAACTGTGCGCCGAACTTTACACATGAACTTACAGATGTAGAATGTTCGTTCAATTGCGTGCCACATCACGTAACAGGTATAGAAGCGGACGCGCTACGAGATATGTCGCATCAATCTGGAGAGGATTTAGCAAGAACGGCAAGCCATGTTGAATCGTATCACTGCAGTCGATGAAACATGGGTACGCGACTACGAATATGATCTCAAGAGACAGTTAAGTGAATGGTGTCATTCGATGTCACCACGAAAACAAAAGATAGGACAAAATCCATCGTCCAGACGTTTATTATCATTATGGTTATGATCATTCATTGGAAAAGTATTATTGTGTGTCATCCAGTGCGTGAGGGAAGTCTGTGAATGCAGCTTATTACAGTTTAGTTTTGATGTACCAATTGCGCCGTGCAGATCGGATCAAACATTCACAACCTTTCGACAACACTATTATCCTACTCGATAATGCGACAAGTCACACAGCAACCATAGTTTAGCGTTACTTATACCAGTAGGGGAGCGAGGTTCTTCCACGCCCGCCTTATTCTCCATTCCTGATCTGACTCCATTTGAAAATGATCTAATCCCCAAAATCAAGGAGCCATTGCGTGAGAGACGTTTTGCTAACAAAGAAGACATTGTAACAGAATTTCGACGAGAAGTGGCACACGTTAGAGATAACACATACGGCGAATAGTATTCAGCGTCACTCCATCGCTGACAATGACTGGTTCATACCACACTCCTTAAATAGTGACTTGTCTTTTGTACGAACGCTTGTGTAATTTGTTGTCCATACCATAATAAAACAATGTTTGTGAGCACATGCCTGTGTTCTGTCACTTTCCTACCAGAATCTTGCACCCACGCTTCATCTTCAGACACCATTCGTAAAGACATGCTACACATATTGAAACGTATGAGTACATCTTAGACTTCTCGTGCTTCCCCTGACATAAGATAACTGTTACGACTTATGGTTCGCCCCTCGTATACTGGATACATCTTGAAAATTAAGCGATACATGTGAAACTTGGGTAGTTCACAAAGCCATCGATATTATATCAAAAAACAAGGACAACTTGTTCTTCGTCATCTTTACTGATTCAATGTCATCACTCAAAGCTATAGACAACAGATATTGACCTAAAAGTGCAAAAGATTCATGAACAGCTATTTCTCTGTTTTTGTAAAGGTATTAATATCGACTTAGCATGGGTCCCTGAACGCAAGGGACTATCAGGAAACGAAGAAGCATATTCGGGTGTAAAAGCTGCAACCTCAATCACTGAAATGTACTTATGGAACTTGAAAAGGTGCTAAGAAACTCTTCAAGTGAACAATTTTAAAACATTGGGATGGCAATCAAAATCTACAAAATTACATCTTGTAAGAAAATCAACTACAGAAGGCCCCTTCCCTAAATTCTCCTTGGGAAGAAGAGACCAAACTATTTTGACTAGGTTGCGGATTGGTCTCTTCAACCTCAGTCACATCCGCTTGATGAAGAAGACGGACCCAGAGCCTTGTCCCCTTTGTGGAGAACAGTGTCGGCCCCACACATCATCGTGCAGTCCCCTGAACTCAGGAATCAAAGACATTCCTTAACTATACCAAATGACATTTCTAATATATGCAAAACGCTCAGTGGATACCGGAAGGTGCTACGACTTTTGAAATCGTCACAACTTGTCAAACAAATTGAAATTTGTTTTATTTTCACGTTTATTAATGTTTCATTAAGTTGTTGATTTTAATATGTATTTTGTTGTTGTGTTTGTTGTATCTGATTTCTTCTCATTCAATGAAACAATTAATTTAGCGTTCAGGGACCCATGTAATATTTAATAATTAATTAATTGCGTTCAGGGACCCATGTAACTGTAATGTTTCTTGTGGTCGCTGGTGACCTGAGATGTTAAAAAGCGATCTTAAATAAACAAATTAAATTAAAAAAAGCGATACTACTGTTTACAATAAACTAAAAAGTCATAAACATAATGAAAAAATTGAAAACGAAATACATGAAAGTAACTCATATATTTGTAGAAACTGTGTCAGATTTTGTCTTCGTCTATTACGTAGATAATCATCCACGATTATCTATGTACGCTACATGACTNATATGCGTGTGTTCACAATGAGGTAGTTGGTAAGTTGGTAGATACATAGACATCCTCCTCTTGTTGCCATGCTTTAAAAATTGTCTGTGTGTTTGTATCTAGTAATTGTGCCATGTTTATTTCAGTTCCTCATGATTGATGAATGTCCTAGTCATTCTGTTTTTTTAATACGTTATTCTAGTTACATAATTATTAAATATCTGAAATTTTTCTTTGATTCCATAAGTTTTGAACCCCTTTTCTTTTGTATTCGCCGCCGAACACTCCTTTTAAATTCACAACATTCTTTTCCAAAACCATTTTGTGCCTTATCTGTACCTGCCATAGGGCTTAGAAAAAAATATCCTATCTGCTCTTTAGAATTTCATTTGCTTCTCAAAATATTTGCTCAGTTGGGTTTGCTTTAACCCATTCCGACGGCGGTAATTCCTCGTATGCTTCGCATTATTTGACACTCGGTCCCTTCCTTCTAGTCCATTTCTAATTTTATCGAGTACTTGTTTGAGTATTCAATGAACGTGAACATGTGGATATTCCTTTGCAGTTCACCATCATCCTGCGGGGGCGGGAGCAGCGCAGCTCGCGAGGGACATGGACACAGTGGCACCATTCGGACGCCACATCAATTTGCATCTCACTTACTCGTTCCAAACGGGCGCTGCCCCGGGGGTGCCACCTTATGTGGCGGCGGCGGCGCCTGGGGCTACGCTCCTGCCTGCGGTTGGCGGCCCCTTGCTCCCTACCAGCGCTGCTTCGGTCACCGTGGTGCCTCCGTCGCCAACTGCCAAGCAGTCTGCCTTCGTTACCCACGGTGAGCATTAGATCGGTTTACTTGGCGTGATTGTTTGTACTGAAAATATGCTCTCCATAAAAAGTGTAATTATGGATATATATTGATATTTCTGTATGTTTTATAACATTCTAAGCAAAAGAGGACATATTTCTGAGTGCGTACCTCAAATTTGAGGCAAATTGGTTCGCTGAAAACCAATGAATTAATTAATGAATATAAGTATATGTTGCAACGTGTTATTGTTTTTTATCACAATGTTCCGATAAATGTATTGCAAGGTTTCTATGTTCTCATTCCACATTTGAGTTATAATATAAAGTTTGAGTACAAGAAGGATTTTCCGAGCAACTGGATGAAGTTAGGAATCAAAAACCTTTTTGTTTTGAAGAATAATTGAAGAATTATATAAATATGAATGTATATGGTATGACGTGTGATGTGACGTTGAATCGCTTTTATTAAGGAACCTGCTGAGCGGAATTCCTGAAACTTGCTAGGACAGTGCAACAGGTATTGTACGTCAATACTGCCGCTTTATAGACAGTTAGCAATTCGCATTGGCTTACAAAATAACTTTAAATTTTGAATATGGACTGCTGCATGACTATATGAAAAGCGTGCATCGTGTGTTTTTTCAAAGCCCCTTGATATATAATACAAAGAAAACTGTACTATAGATTGTAGCAATCTCTGTGGAGGACTTTGGGCACTCGGTCGACGTATATTCACTTCTGCTAAAAGTGGGTCCGGAAACATACAAAGAGAAATAGGGCCCAGTTGTGGGAAGATACAAGCACCAAATTACAGCTGTATATAGAGGGTCCTAAGGGGCGCCAGTATGCCACATTTGGTGACAATGGGACAGACAGAGGCCAGAATATCGTGCAGTAACACGTGTCAGGGTAAAGTTCAATATTAATCATTTTGCAATAACTTGTGAAAGGTGTGAGACAGTTAATTGGACCAGATGAGATTGACTAAATGTGACAAAGTTAAAAAATCTGGAAAAATTCAAAATAGTCTTAAAGCCAATAGACACGTGAGGAACACGTGTTACAAGTACAAAATAGAGAAAATGAAAGGAAAGGGTCCAATGTAGATGGAGATAGGGTAGGGGAGATCACAGATGCTGGGAGTAAAGGTAGTGTCATGAAAAATTCTAATTCAATATTAGATAAGCTCGTAAAAGTTAAAAGAAAGATAGAAAAATCTTTTTCAGGTGACAAATTAAAGAAAATGGCCAGTGGAGTCGTGGTGCAGCTACGTGAGGGAATAGAACTTATTAGTGAGACTAGACCAAGAAGAGGAGTTGTGCAACGTTCGGGACAAGGGAGAAGAGAAAAACTTAGAGTGTAGATTAAAGATGTGGTTGAAAGATTTGCTGAACAAGAAAATGACTGGATTAGAGAACATGATTTTTGGGAGGACAGGGGCATTTTTGGATGTCTTTATAGAAATATTTAGTGATCGTTTCGGACAGCTAGAAAAAAGAGTTCTAGATGATAAAGAGTATGTAGAGCTGAGAATGGCTACAAAAGAAGAATTGATAAATGTTATAGATGAACGTTTCAATATGGGAAACGATGCGCTGGTCCGCATAGAGAGTAAATGGAGGGAAGAAGAAGAGAGGCGGCATAAGGAATGGCTGAGTCGTTTTGGACAAGCAATGGGAGAACTAGAGCGAATATTTAAGTATAAAATAAAGGGAATAAAGGAAGGAATTGAAAGAAAAGTAGAAACAGAAAACCGATCATTGGGAGTGCAGATTGCACGAGAGAAAATATGGCATACGATAGTACAGGGATTACGAAGTGTGGCAGACGAATGCGAGGCGACATATACTAAGGTAGTTGGGATGGAGGCACCACAGGAAAAGGAAACATGAGAAGAAGGAAACCATTTTGCTACTGAAAAAAGGGAGCGATCAGAGAGAAACAGGGGGCATTGTTAAGGATCACATGAGAGCTGACAAAGGTAGGGTTAAAATACATACTAAGCGTGTGACAAAACATTTGTCAGCCCTCGCGAGATCCTTAACTGGTTTTGCTGGTAAATCCAACTAAGCAGGGCAAGGAAAAAGTTTATAAAGTGTTAAGTAATGTAGCAAATTTGAAAACTAAGAAGATAAGCAGTAGAAAGCCACGAATACAGAATCAGAGGCAAGTAAGGATCTATTCAAACGTGAGGCAAAAATATTGTATAAGGAGAAATTTATAGCTGGCAATATAGAAAACGTGATAGTGGAAATAGCGGGAAAAAATTATCAAGAAAATAAAGAGCAACGACGTATTTATCGCGAATTTAGAACTTACAGGATAGAAGAGGACAAGAAACATTTAGGATGCTTTAAATGTTTGCGTTATGGGCATATTGTCTGGAAAAGAAATTAGTTTGTGGTCACTGTGCGGAGACAGACCATGAACTTGAAGCATGTCCGAATAAAGGGAAGCAACAGCAATATATTAATTGCCGAAAGAAGAAAGTTAGATGTGATCATAAGGTGAACAATAGAGAATGTGGAGAACATAAAATGGCATAAAAAGAGTAAGAAAATAGTATTGATTATGGTTTACAATATACTACAACAAAACGTGCAACGCAATAAAACAGCAGCGTGGGAATTAGTGGAATATATGAGAAGTAAAAATATCACGGTAGCGTGTATTCAAGAAGATTATACGATGAAAGGGAAATTTTGTTTTCTGTCTTTGCAAGCAAGAGTAATCAGCAAGGAAAGGGTATGGGCGGCAACTATAGTATTGGATGCAGCTCTGAATATCATGGAGATGATCGATTATAGTAGTAAACATTGCCAGGCATTGCTAATGGAAAAGGAGGGAAACAAAATATTAGTTAATATGTACAGTCAGTTTAGTGGTAACATACGAAACAACATAGATGTACTTGAAAACGTTATACAGGATAATAATGACAGGAACATATTGATATGTATTGTCACAACCGCACGATCTAGACTGTGGGGTGACAGATTAACAACAAAGAGGTGACGACTATTTGAGGAATTTATATTGAGACGGGGACTTATAATACAAAATGCATTTGGTGAGAATACATTCATGGGATCGGGAGATTCAGTGATAGACTTGACATTGACAAGATGAAGAGAAAATGTGATACGGAATTGGAAATTGGATGATGGAATGGATAGTGACCATGCAGCTATATTATTACAAATAGGCGATACGAAGGATGAGAAACAAGGGGAAGGAAGACCAGATGGCAATATATTAGTGAATTGGAACGGAGAAAGACAGTGTTCTCAAAGATAATAATGGGAATAGAGGAAAACGCAGATGTGGGAGAAGAAATTCATACTTTTCAGCTAACGTTGCGCAGCGAATACGAATGATGTCGAAAAAAACATGATGGAAGAAAGGGCCAAGTATGGTGAACTAATAAGTTTACAAAACTAACAGGAGAAAAGAATAAGTTGCATCCTTGTGTAGGTTACATGAGATAAAAACGGTTAGATGAACAGGATACACTTTTCCAGTATAACATGAAGAAAGCTGTATTTAAAAGAGAAATAAAGAAGGCTAAGCAGGAAAGTTGAGAAAGCTTTTTGACGCATGCAATAGAAAATCATGCTAAGAATTACCTTATAGAATAGCGGCTAATAAGTTAAAAACACGGGAAATATGGTACAGTACGTTCAACAATGGCAAAGGATTGCGAACATGGGAAGAGGTGGGGTGTCATATTTTGAATGGTTTGTATGGATATCGTGCAAGTGGGAGGAGCAAGTGACATCGAAGGAAGAGGAAGACGAACAAAAGGATAATAAGGGAATAGAATTTACAATGACAAGAGATTAATTTAGAAAGATAGTGAAAGACTTATGGAAAAGGAAATGTTCTAGCTATAATGGAATTACACATGTAATGGTGCAGGGGACATACGACTGTTGTGAAGAGATATTATTACGCTTTTACAACAAATGTTTCAAGACCAGGAAAATCCCCAAAGTGTGAAAAATAGTTGAGTTGCGCCTACTTTTAAAAGACAGTAGAAGAGACCCTACCAAGTCAACATCATATCGTCCAACATCCTTGGTGCCGACGTATGGGAAAATATATGACAAATAGTTAACTACAAAAATAAAGGATTACATTGAGGAAAATGAATTTTTTGATAAAAGAATATGGATTTCGAAAAGGACGATCGACTATTGATACCGTTGAGCAGTTATTGACGGATGTAAAAGAAAGAAAAGGAAAGTATATGCTGTGTATTTTTCTCGATATAAGAAGTGCATTTAATAGTGCCCGATGGGATGTGACACTACGTACATTGCGTTCAATGAATATTCCATATCATCTTATACAATTATTACAGTCATATTTAAGTGATCGCAGTATGTATTTAAATATAGATAATACAGGCATTGTACGAAAAATGTGGAAGGGGTGTCCTCAAGGCTCAGGAAGTGGGCCAATACTATGGAACGAAGTGATGAATAATCTGTTGGTGAATATGTGGCAGAGCAATATACAGGCCGTAGCGTATGCGGACGTCTTGGTAGTGGTAATAGGAGACAGTCGGCGAGAGTTAGAGAGAAATTGCAGAAAAGTAATACATAAGTTGAAAAGGAGTAGTAATAATATGCATTTACAATTTTCGCCAGAATGGTTTGGATTATCTACGAGAACTAGTCGCGACCCTGTGGTAAAGATGGTAGGACGGAAAATACAAGTAGTACGTTCACATAAATACTTAGGAATAGTAATAGATGAGAAACTGTAATTTACTGCCCATATAAATGAAAAGATAGATAAAGCAAAACGCTTCTATTACTACTTGTTGCGAGTAGGATTGACACACTACCAAATACGACAAAAACAAATACTGTAGCTGTATAAGGGAGCAAAAAGGCCAGTGTTTCTTTATGGGATATGGATATGGGGACATAGATTGGTGCTAGCAACGGTGGAAAGGAAGTTTGTAAGATTGCAACGATAGTGCTTATTGTGAACAACAGAAGCATACAGAACAGTTAGTGGAGAAGCTTTAAATATAATAAATGGAATATTGCCAGCGGATCTATATGCACAAAAGCGTACGTTTTGCCAACTCATGAAATAGCACAAAAAGCATATAGTCAATGGAAAGGAAATGAAAAAAAGAAAAGGATTAGAAGAGGAGATTAGAATATGAACTGCAAAAAGTTTGGCATACAAGATGGTCAAACAGTGAAAGGGGAAGAGAAACTTTTGGGTATATGTCTGATGTGCGATTTAGAATAAAGTCTAAATGTTTTTAATCTAATACCTATGTTATACAATTTTTAACAGATCATGGCAATTTTGAAGAGTATTTAATGAGTATAGGACGGAGGGAGACTGCAGTATGTATGTGTGGAAAAGAAATAGAAAGTAGCGAACACATTCTTTGAAAATGTGAGATATATGATCAGGAAAGGTCTAGATATCTATAGTTTTGAAAAGAAGGAGGAATATTTGTGCCTAAGGAAAAGAAGTTATTAATTGTAACAAAGAAAAGATATTGTCAATACGTCAATTATGCGACTCAAGTGGGAAAAATCACAGATGTTCTGAAAAAAGAGAAATAAGGTTGCAAACTATAGATGAGCGTACACCTCCTTGAGGAAAGTCGATACCAGATACAAGAAGTAGTGATAATGTCCTATATGAAAGCTTAGAGATGTATAAACACGATGAAAAAAAATAGTTTAACGAGTTAAGAGTTTTGCAATGACAAGGGTTACAGGCAATGGTTACAGGCAACAAGGGTTACAGGTTCGTAAACACGGATACCAAAAACGAATGGCGAGCAATTCAATGAACGGGCCATCTCAACCAACTTAACTTCTCCGAATGATGGACTATAAAAATCGGGTAGTAACAGACAAGGTCAAAAATCAAAATTTTCTTTAACTAAGGAACTTTAAAAATAAGTCCTTGCTACTTCAATATATTTTATTCATAGTTACTTATAAATTTACAAACTGTTTTTTGAATATTTTTCATATTTACTTACCCTAAAAGTTCCTTATGTTTACCATCTTTCTTTTTCTTCAAAAACTGCATTATGTTTTTGGAAGTTATTAATGTGTAGCTTTTTGACCAAGATTATAACAAATGATGAACAATTTTAAAAACCTGGCCAGTCTTTTTCTCTACATTCAGGACCCCTCCCTTATAACATCATTTTTTTAATTTTTTACGTGGGCTCTTATTGTCTCATACTAACAAATTTTACTTACTTTGGACAGTACAATTAAACATTGCTTTAAGTGGTATTTCATGTGTCTATGACAATAAGATTTTTATATGTGCCCCAAAACAGCAAAAAAAAAAGGATTTTGGTCAAAGAAATATTTAGTTAAAAATAAGTATACGATGTCAAGATGTGTATTTATATAATATTTAGACACCATACATTTTAATAACAATTTTCTTGCATTTTAACAGCATTTCAGAAAACCTATAAAAGTTATTTTCACTATTTCAACTTTCGCTTTGTATATTTGTCTCTGATCTCCCTAGAATCAATTCAAGCACAATATCAATAATATTTTTACATTATTTGACATAAAATATTACAATAAGAATTTCAAGAAACAAATAAGAAATCTTTTTTGATAAAATATTTTGAGGACAGGTCAAAACACTATATATATATATTTTTTAAAGTGATTACTAGATGACTTTTATTGCCTCACATGATTTTCTTACTTTATTCGTGCAGTATGATACTTGCCTCTTCTTAAGGGGTTCATGAAAGACCAGAATTATTTCAAATGTTCAAAAACAAATTTTGACTAAATAACCCCAGGAAGGTCTGAGAGACATCCTTATACAGGAGATAGGAACCAGGCGGCAATCAATGCTGTGTACACTTAAGTACCGGTTTCACACGTACCTAAGTGTTGAGGCTCGTTTCCATTTTCATCTGACCGAAAGTTACATTGGTTTTATTTCATTGGTCATTAAATAAAATTCCTTAGGCATTATTTTCACTAACTGTGGTTTCTTTCAATCCAAAATATGATTTAGAGGTCTTTACAAAATTGCCACCAAAGATCCCCATGAAATTCCCCATGTATTTATTCAATACCAAAACAAAATCTTAACCATTGTTTTAAATCTATGGTATATTTTGTACCGAGAAACGCTCAAAATTAATTAAATATTGTAGATTTCATGTTTTTAATAAGTTTCTCTTAAAAAAAAGTCAAAGTTGCATTTCGTATGGGTGAATTTTATTTGCATGTATATCAAGCATAGTTTTAAAAATATAATCCTAAAGTATACCTCAAACATGTATGTACATACTTAACAACTTGGGGCTGAATAACTGGAGGCTGAGTAAATAATTTTAAACATTTCAATTCAATTATAATGTAATCATTGCATTCTTCTGAGTTTAACAGTACAAGTCTTTAATAATGTGTCTGGTCGATTTTAGCAGTGTTTTTGAAAAAAAAAAAAATTACTTTACACTTCATAATTTGCAAGAAGAAGCTTAAATTTATTAAATATTAGCGTAAACACAACAGTGACCATTCGCTGAGTAAGAATTATATTTGGCAGCGTTAAATTCTTTTATAAACAATAATAAATTTGACGTATCGGCAAAAACGGTAAAACATCACGTTTTTTTACATTTCCGGTTCTAAAATATCAATATTAATTCATAAAACAAAATTTTTCACTTTTGTACATGCAGAAGAAAATGACAATCTTCTCCTATCTCCACACCCCTGTCCCCGATCTTTCGCCGCCACCTTCCTCATTTCCCTCGCCCATATCTATTGCTACATCCACATCTCCTTCCGTTCCCATAAACAATTACAACTTGCGCTCAAGAGTACACGGAGTAGTACTCGAAGGTGGCAATCACGTTCGGGTGCAGAGTGCGGACTTAATCCAGATCTACAAGTTGTACCAAATTCATGTTCCCCTCCACAATCTAACTTCGATTCCATTTCTCGTGAATCACAAAATCTTTGCGAAAATGAAAAATTATATGTCACCATAATATCCAATCCCTTTCAAACACCCCCCAGGGGGCTTACATCTAGTAAGTACGTGATTGGTCAACACGGAGCCCCGAGCTGAGTCTGGCATTGCTTCCACTTACTTGTGCCGGGCTCCTTCCTTTCTCTTTTCTGACCTTTCTTGGTCACCTCTTGATCTTTTCGATCCCGACGCTATTAGAGCTAGGGTATCTTCATTTTCCTCTTCTTCTCTTTCTTCTTCTTCTCTTTCTTCTTCTTTCCCCCGCAGGGAGCTCAGAGCTTCCTTTCTCTTTTCTGACCTTCCTTGGTCACTCCTTGTTCTTTTCGATCCCGACGCCATTAGGGCTAGGGTATCTTTCATTTTCCTCTTTCCTCTTCTTCTTTTAAAAAAAATGTTTTTAGTAAAGTCTTGAGATATGTTGGGATTTGAGTTTTGAGTTGTAATTCAGGAGGGTTTTTAGTGGGTATGGCTGAGTCATTCGGCGAGTCCCACACGCGGGGAGAGTCATGTTGACTCTCCCTAGTGCGTAACTGCATTTTCCCTACCTGTACAAGTTTTAAGGGCTCTAATGACCTCGATGTTGAGGAGCCCTAAAGCCCCACAAAGAAAACCTTTCAAACAAGTTGACAGACATTGAAGTTCTTGTAGATAAAAATCCATTCGATTGTCTCACAGAACTTTGGCTTTCAACAAACAACATCAATGATACTTTTAGATCTAATTATTATTTAATAAGTTATTACTGTCAACAAAAGTTTAAAGGAAAACATCCCCATGAAGGTACGTGTATCTACGTTCGTAATGATATTTTATTTTCTCGACCGCCAGGCTAAGAGAACTTCTGTGTAGATAGTGTGTTCGAATTTTCTGAAGTTAATCTGATCGACATAGGTATTATTGTTTTATGTATTTATAGGCCTCCTCAATCAGATCTTGACACATTTTTTCGAAATTTCGAGATTATTTTAAAACGTGTGCAAAACCACAAAATCTTCTTTACGGCGATTTCAACATTAATTTATTGAGTTGGTCCGATTCCACACATTCACCCATAAATCAATTCAAAAATCTTATCAAATCCTTCAACCTTACGATAAACGACCACACTCGCCTCTCCAGTTCATCACAAACATTGGTAGATCAGATAATAGTCAACAATGAAATCTCGTATTCCTCAGAAGTGTTACTGCTATCACCTTGCTCAAGTATTGACAAGATAAACTAAAAGCACTTAAAATCCTTTACAAGTTTCCTAGGCAGTTTAAGGACACAAATTTATCCAGATTTACAAATTATTTGCGTGAGGAAACATGGAAAGATGTTTACAATTGCCAAAACACCTACGAAAAAATCAATGTATTTATTTCAACATTCCTTAAACATAACCCTAGTTTTCCCATTCAAGTTAATTCACACAAAGAAATACAATGGATGAGATAAAAGAATTTCTTCCAAAAACAAACGCCGTTTATATTATCTTTCAAAACGACCCCCGAATATCATGATTATTTCCGTAATATAAAATTATTCTACAAAAAATAGTCTACGCAGCTTAAGTTATGGAAAATGACAGGCAGGTACTAAAATCGAACAACCGGACCAAAACCAAGTAGAATATTGTTACAAAATTACACGTCACCTGAAAATAACGAAGAAAATATTTCCCTATTACACGATGGCAAAATCGTATCAAGTACACAGGACATAGCACAATCGGTTAAATTCCTATTTCTCAGAAGTAGGTTAAATCAATATCTCAAAACTAATGTCCTCCAAATATATCCACCCATGTGCTCCATTCTAAGAGTATGTTCACTTCAGAAACTAGCGCCAGTGAAATCATGTGAATCATCAATTCACTAAAAAGCAAATTTTCTACAGACATAGATCATGTACCCGAATTTATAGCTAAATTTTCATCCTACGTTATATTAATCCACTCCTCAATATTTTTCATAGTTCTTTATCAGAAGAGGTGTTTCCTAACATATTTAAGAGAGCTAGAGTAAAACCTCTACATAAGGACGGAAACAAACCAAATTTTGGAAATTATCGACCAATTTCTCTACTCATTTTCTAAAAAATCCTAGAAAAAATGTTTTATAATTGTCTTCTAGATGTTTGTCAAAAACTAATATTCTCTCTGACGATCAACCGGTTTTCGGAAATCCTCTTTCATCACCATTTTTTTTTCTTAAACCAGGTTTCCAGTTCTTTTGACCAAGGAAAAAATCCTCAGAGTGTTTTTCTTGATTTATCTAAAGCATTCGATGTCATCGATCACGAAATTCTCCTTTCAAAATTGCAATCTTTTGGCATTCGTGGACTTGCACATCAATTATTAACTTCCTTTTTAAAAGATATCAACAGATCGAAAAATCATGTACTAAAAATAAAGAACTTCACCATTGCCTTTCAGAGACAAAGTCACTTACTCGCGGAGTTCCCGAAGGTTCAATTCTCGTCCCTATACCCATTTTGTTGTATGTGACATGACATCCTCCACATCAGATTGCAAAATGGTTTATTTTGCTGACGACACTAATTTAATATCTCCTTGCTGAGTTGAGCTTGCTTTCCTTTCTGAAATCAACACTTTACATCTTATTATTGAACAATCCATAGAATTTCAGTCACCTCTATATTTACTCTTCATCGAATATGAAAAAAGCAATCGATTCACTGGACAGGAGATGGATCTGGAAAACCCTGAAGGAGAGAGGAGTCCCTGTTAAACTCATTAATTTGATCCAAGAGAGCTACAATCAGTTCAACTACAGAGTGCTACATGACGGTCAACTGTCTTCTCCTTTTGAAACCAACTCCGGGGTAAGGCAAGGATGTCCTTGGCTGGTAAAACAGAAGATAATGAGGAAACTGCAATCCTTTGAAAATAGATGCCTTCGTTGTATAATGAAAATATGGTGGCCAAGAAAAATTTCCAATGAACAGCTCTGGAAAATGACAGAACAAGAAAACATCAATACTGAAATTAAGAGAAGAAAATTTGGTTGGATAGGCCACACTTTACGAAAGAACGATGAAGAACCCTGCAAGTTAGCCTTACAATGGAACTTTCAAGGTCACCGAAGAAGAGGGAGACCCCGGAATACATGGAGAAGATCTGTAGTGCAAGAGTCTGAAGGTCGCAGCTGGAAAGACTTACGAGCTGTTGCCAAAAATAGGAAGAAATAGAAGAGCTTGGTAGACAACCTGTGCTCCTAGCGGACCAATGGAATATATTATTATTATTACTAATTTAATATGCCAAACCTTGGTTCCATGCAATTCGTCTCATTGTAAATACTGACAAAACAATGTCTATGTCATTTCACAATAGTATCAGAAACATTTTCCCCCCAGATTTCTCTTTCGTTAAACGGAACACAATTAGAAACTGTTACAAATACAAAGTTCTTAGGTCTCCTCAATCAAGACAACATGGAATTGTCACACTAACATTCTTAATTCCAAATTATGTTACGCATTCCGAATCTTAGTTAATACTGTTAGACCACATATTTCCTATTTAGCATATTTCGAAATCGTTTACTCTCATTTACGATACAGCATTATCTTCTGGGGCAATTCCTGTGAGAGCGTCCAAACTCTCAAAATTCGAAAGAAGATTGTTTGCATAATTTGTAAATCTCGCGCCTGAAACTCTCGTAAACGTTTATTTAAGGAATTAAATATTTTAACACTGCTCTGCATTTATATTCATGAAACGGTCGTGTTTGTTAAGACCGAATTACTGAAGTGCCACCCTTGTGTCATAAAAAACAGTTTTGTTCACGAACACAATATTCGCAATAGGAAAAATATTCATCGTCTAAGGCCCAATTTCACCAAATGTAGAATAATGGCGATTTCCTTAAACGTGATTAGGTAAATGGAATCGCGATTACATTTTATGCGTTTCACCAAGCAAAACTAATCGTCGATTAAGTTGATCAATGTTTCTAAAGAATTCTCTAGGTTGGTAGTAGTTTTACAGTGCATTATGGGTAATTTGAAGACAAATGACGGGAGGAAAACGCATCATGTAGCTCTCTAGCGCCACCAACGGACACCGTAGGCAGCAGCGGGCCTCCCTCGTGCTACTGAACATAACCTATAAACCGAGCCACTAGCAAGAAAACAAGATGGACGCCATATTTCTTGCAGTGCGTAAGAAAATCGCGATTTGCGCTGGTAATCGAAGGGTTCCCGAGTGTTTAAAACTAAATCGCTATTTTCTCGTAAACCGAAGTTGGTGGAACGCGCATTTTGATAATCACGATTTACTGCACAGAAAATCTCATTTAAGACATTAAACGAACTTGGTGAAATTGGGACTAAGAGTGTCAACCGCTCTTTTCCAAAAAAGGCCATATTATTCGGGAACCGTTCTATATAATTCCCTCCCCCAAAATATAAAAGACGTTATTAAATTGAATCTCTTTCAATCCGCGGTTAAAAGTTACCTATAACACCAGTGCTTCTACAAAGTAAAATAATTTATTGATTTCAATAAAACTTAAAGTCGTCTTGTACTTCATCACGTCTTGTACTTTTTAAATACCTGATAATTATTTCAAATATTTTTTCCTCCATGTTTGTATTATGTCTTACTATTAATATACGTTTAGATTTATCTGTACTGAACCTTGGCAAAGATGTATACACTAATTATGTTACCCCATCCTGGCCCGGGTTTTTCTCCGGTTTTCCGTCGGGTGGAGGCAGAGTTTTTGTTCAGACCCGCGACACACTTGCCTAGGGACGGCATCTGTTGAAGTAATAAATCTCGAATTTAGTGTTATGTAATAGTTACGATTTATCATCTGTACTTTGCGAATAATATATAGTTTGTTAATAATACGTACTTGTGAAATTACTTTCTTGTGTTTTATTAAATACAAATTTGTTTGTATTATTTTAACATTATAACACGTACCAATCTATTTTTATTTTTAGGAGAGTGTTGAAATGTCAAATGCGCCTCTACCTTAGGGTCCTTGGTCAGAATTGATGGGATGGTCCCTTGATAGCTTCCGGAGAGTAAATTAGTTTATTGTCCTCCACGTGGTCATACGCAGTTTGTAATTGCTTTTTTTACAATTAAATTTATTAATAGGTTTCCTTCTTTGTAAATCTGCTAGCTGACTACCCGGAATAGTTTTTACTTGTTAAACTAATTTTCTTTTGCTCATGAAAAAATAAAATAAATCTATACTGTATGATCAAAGTAATTTTCATTACTGAGTTTTTTAAACATATTACAGCGACCTAATTTTACAAATTCATAACAATACAATTTTAATACAAAACTTGATTATATACACCATTTTGAGTTTCACTTATATTAGCGAGAATACATAAATCCTTGGATGAAACCACCCTTTAGCAAGTAACTTTAAATTTGTCCGTGAGAGAAATTAATCGAAACGTCACCAATTAGTCTAGCTTACCACTTCACCATTAGTTAGGGGTATATGACCCCTACATGTGCTGAAATTGTACTGTTTATCTGAATGGTCCCGAAATCTATGGATTAATTACGTCTTTTTCGATATAATATTTGTACATGAATCTTCCTTGCCACTCAACACACCTTCTAGGGGTGCCCCCCCTAATCCCAATGGTGACCTAACTCTGACATTCGATCGAAAGTGTATCTATTCATCTCTGGTAGAGCGAACCCACTCGCCGGGAATGCACGGGTTGAATTTTCACTTCCGAGGCAAGATTTTATTAAAACGCTTATAAAATCTAAACTATTTGTCCAAATTTTACGATTTAAAGACGTATTTTTTTCTTTGTTAAATGCACAAAACAAAGGACTCAGTGAATTTGATAATTGTTTATTTTTCTTAAATTACTTTCTCAATTTAAAGTATATTAACACTTTTATTTTTAATAACGTTTTTTTTTTCGATAATTTGGTTAACCTTTGTAGTTAGACATACGCTGTTGCGGAAGTTTTATGTAGAACTCTTTGAGGCGAACAATTGCCATTCATACTTGTCGTTTAGGCAGCGTAAGCTAATCTACCTCTCTTTCTCGCGATTTCATCAACATTTATGATCTAAATAATATTTTATCTTTCCTTTCACGCATTTTAAAAATAAATGTTCTTCTTGTACATCTTAACTACCTTCTTGCACATCCTTACCAAGTTTCGCTATGATCGGTTCAGTGGTTTAGTCGTGATTAGGTAGCAAACAGACAGACACACTTTCGCTTTTATGTATTAATATGGATGTAGGTCACGTTCCTCTTTTACCTTTTCCCGCTTAATTTGCCAATATATTATTAGCTTGCGCGCTCTCGCTAAGCCTGCTTATCCTCCCTTGTTATCCTGTACATTTATTAGTGATTAGCTCTAAGTCAATTTCTCCACTCCGCAAATGATACCATATGGTGATTTTGTCCACCTCTAATCTTATCGGTAACACTCCCAATGATTACTTGAATTGTTTAAGTTGCTACGCTCCGAAAACATCAACTCCATGACACTTTATATAATATCTATGCACTACTTAATTTCCTTCCATTGTGAATTAATTTAGATTGTTTATGCTACTCACTCGCGCAATAAGACGGTAAAAGCAATATAGTTAAACCACATCATTTCTTTTCATATTATCTTTATTGAATCCAATGCAGCAATTTTTGTACTATTTTTTTATTTTTTATTTCACTTATTCTATGTGTTTTGTGAATTCTAATTTATCGTCATTCAACAATTACTTCTAGATATTTTACTTCTTCTACAATTTTTAATCTCCAATGTGAAACTTTGAGGATTGGATTTCTTCGACTTACACCCTCGTGTTGGAAGAACTAATGACTTGGATAATTACACAAAAACTTGAATGGGAATAGAAACTCCATGAGCTACGTCGGACAAGAAAGAAAATGGAACATAACTTTAATATTAAAATACTTTTTGTTTTGTTTTTCTCTTATTCATGTTTTATACAGATTTTTAATATGTAGGTAGTGTGTAATTTTTATTTTAAACATGTTTCTTTTTATTTCAGTCATAAATTCATGTGTTGCACAGAAATATATTAAGCAAAAACAAGTATATTTTTATTTATTTTGACATAGTAATGACTACTTTAGTAATTTTAATTATCAATTGCCATTATATGTTTTATACATTTTCAATTATTTTAATTTTAAACCATTTTTATTTTTATCTGATAGTAACATTTTACCACTTGACCCGAAGGAAGTCCCCAATAACCAAAAATAGTCCTCCCAAAGAACAGAAAAGACCAATAAAAAAATAGCCCTGTAAGAGTAGAAATATGGGCATCATGCCAAGGAGTTCTGCTCTGCCCCTTCCCCACTTCCTTTTTTTACTTAAGAAATAAATATTTTTAAAAAATTACACTCTCTTGTTTCATTCCAAAAACTGTTGTACAATGTTCAGGTATTCTCATGGGATATTTCTAATTTCCGTTGTTATATTTTCATCTGAGTGAACACCGTTTAGCAAATTTGTTCTTCCGTCGTTAACAAATTAATATATTCTTTTTTCCACCTTTGTTTCTTTTTGTGGATCCCCTTTCTCCCTCCATCTGCTCGTAAATTCGTTTCCTTACTTAACACTTTTCTATATCGTCTTTTTTGTATCTTAACTCACTCTAAGAGATGTCAGTTCTCCACATATTTTCCTTGTTACTGCTCTCAATAAATTCATTCCAGGTCGATCTTTCCCCAATTGTTCCTGTATCGATTTCAATGAGTCTGACAATCAAGCAGCTTCTACAACGTCTGGAATATTTTACAATTTAAGCCAATCGATGTGCGAATGTCACCGACAGTTGTGTTGACAAATACTTGCGAAATTCAATCTTGCCTTCACTTTTACTAGTACTAGTTTCAACGATACCCAGCCGTTCATAAAAATATTAGCAAAAGATTCTTCAATTACCAAGAGAAAAGCTTATTTGTTTGAAAGTTTTAGTTGGAAGAAAAAAGTTATTCGTTCAATGGTTTTCATACTTTATGAAAAAAATAATAAAAACACTTAATGATTGTAACAAAAATACATTCATTTTTTATTATTAAGTAGATGAATGAACCCGGCGTTGTCCGGGAGAATAATTTGGTTTTATAATATTGTTTTTATACATTTATACCCCGAATAAAGTTCATATTTCAATTGTTATACCCCGCTTAACAAAAGGTGTAAGGCGCCGCAGCGTCAAAGCCATCGCGGACAAAAATAATTACACTTTCGTGTGAGGTGACTCAATGTCTCGCCAGTTCCCGCTTGATCGCTAGTGAAGTAATGTTCGTTTCAATGAGTATACGAAAAACAACGATTTCCAAACCGACGGAACCTCTAGGCAAAAATGAATAAAACTTGCGAGTGAGTGAAACGCAACAATGGATTCTTATAAAAGACACCAACGTGAAAACATGAAAGCGATTCTATCCCCTACACCCACTATAGAGTAAAATTAAAAATCCTATTTCTAGATATTTAAATTAGCAATATTTAGAGACAAGAATCATGATGGTATCTCAAATCAGTCATGAGATATACCGAAAAAACGAAAATTAAAGTTATGAAAATGGGGGAGAGATGGTTTTTTGAAATCTTAAGTAAACAAAACTCTTCCCAGAGTTCTGAAGCTCAAGTGTGCAAGTGTTTTCATCATACTCGGATTAAAACTGTAGATTTTTATAAAAGACGTACAAACGTATGAATACACCGCCCAAGACACTATTCTTGAAATAGAGATCGTCAAAACAAAAATATCTGACCTATTGAGAGACAAAAATGTGGTTTCGAGTTCGTAAATCGCTTTTGCCGTGAACTTTGTGTAAATAAAAAGTATGGACTATTTTAAATATAAAAAATATAAATCATTTTCTCACTATTTTGAAACTAAATTTAAAATTGTTGAATTGGATTTTGCATTTTGAAATGCGAGTTCAAGTAAGCACTTTTGAAGGGTGAAAGAAAAAAAAGCGCAGGGTTAATGTTTGTAAAAATTATCTTTTTATAGTGAAAGAAATATAGAATTTGAAATTATATACTTTATCCACAAAAAATATAATTTTAATTTTATACGTCATCAAAAACACATCCGGTTTACAAACTGGACACAAAAGTGTTTCATCTCCTTTGAAAACTGAACATTTTTGTTTTTAAGTAACATACGATCATACGAGTACTTTTCTTTTCTTGCACAACAAAAGAATCGGTTAAGAGAGATATCTGTTAAGAAGTATGAACGCAATTCAGAAATATTTGTCATTAATGTGATTAGGAAATGAAACGGGAAGTACAGATTCTTTGTCTGTAACCAGCTTTAACGCAAATTTAAGAAAATGGAGTATTTATTATTAACAGAATCCATGGAAATATATTCAAAATGTGTTCTCACTTGTATACTACGAAATTACACCAGACATGCCTACCTAGCCTACCTTGAGTGATACAAATTTTATTGGAGAGCTAACTTTGTTACTGTGAAATCAATTAGTGGAACAAGAAAGGTACAGTGATGATGGTGATCCCACATTGATGCGTTTGTTGATTCTTGTTGCCGCAGGACCAGAAGGAGCATTGGATGACCTCTCGCAAGATGCCATGGGGACTTCTTGCATGCGAGGGGAGGTGTGAGAAGAACGAGAGCATCGTCTGCGCATCGTCTGCGTCGCCCGTCCATCTGTCCTTCGCTGTTTCTCCATTGAATTTTACTGCATGACCTTCGATTGTTATTTCCTATCTCAGAATATTTAGTAAAGTAGAAATGTGACACGAAAACAATTGAGATTCCCCATGCAAAATTTAAATTACTTATCTTGAAGTTATGAATGTTAATGAAAAAATGCCTACAGCTGGGAGTATAACACACTCAATGTACTGACGTGAGCTGTACACCGCGATACACGATTATTGTGGAATTGAGAAGTGTTTGTTCAAACTCAGCTACTTCCAACAAAAGCAATTTTTCCGGAAATGGAAAAAAACTGTGTAGCAAAATCATTTGAATTCCTAGTAAATATACCCATAGAAATGGAATATTTTGTTGCATACCATCAGTCATGGAAAATAATCTCTTTTGTTCTCAAATTAAATAAGCTAAAACCAAAGAGAAGGGAATGATATGTACACAATTCACCCTTCTTTTATCAGAATTACAAGGACGGAGCTTATTTCAACAAGACTATAAGTATCGCTTCTTGTTAACATGATAGGAATGGACAGAATTGAAAGCGATTTTCAATATTATCCAAGTTCTACAATCGAATGAAAGAGAAAAATTGTTTTTTAATGTACAAATAGTTCCATTTGATCAAACACTCCTCAGCTGATACTTTCAGTACTAACCCAGACAATGCAAAATGCAAAATGTATAATTACTTAACCACCAACGACTGTGTTATTCGCTTCTAGTTGAACTGTACATTCGTATTGATTATAATTTTCAGGAAGTATGCAATTTTTACAGATTTTTAAAAATTGTTTTTTTTTCTGTAATCACTACCGAATTTTCATTTAAATTGTTACACTCTTATTGACATTCTATCTTAAGCATGTTCAACGAAATGCCAGAAATTACCCCCTTGAACATACAAATATAATTATGGAAAATAAAGTACAGACCACGAGAAAAGTATGGAAGCTGTTTTTGTTTGCAAGATTCTGATTAGAAAATGAACACTGGGACTTTATTTCAGTCGTGAAACAAGAATCTAGAAAAAATATTTAAAATTCGTCAATATAGAATTGAAGTACAATCAATATAAGTGAAACTCCTGGAAATAAGATTTCTGAGAGTTGCAAAACATTAATATCTGTGACTCCTGTTACAAAATTTCCCTACATTTTTTTCTCAAATATGAAATAAACACTTTTAATGAGTACGATACGCTAAATTTTTAAGACCTAAATTTTACTTCTCTCAGCAATACCTATTTTCCGACGTTATTGTACAAATAAATAATCTGAAATATCCCCCGACCCCATTCTTATTAGTTTTTTATTATTCAGAAAATATTAGGGTACAGAGCTCATGCCCTTCCTTCTTATCTCGATTCTCTTCTCTACCATTGAAGTGAATAGTGAATATTGAATTTCGTAAGTTTTTCAGGTTTCCTGTTATCGAGGCCAAATGTAGTATTTCCATAGACGTATCATATTGCTTCAAATTACTTTTTCACGATTAGGTACAACATTCTTTGTCAAAATTGTCGACAAACGTTTTATAAATCGGATCATGTTTTCCTACAAATTCCTGCACCGTAAAAGGAATAAGGGTTTATTGCAAAACAAATTAACAATTTCATTCGTCTATACATATTACATAGTAAAATTTTTGGATTTTTAAAGAACATGTTACAAAAAGAATGTTTTACTGATTAAGATTGTCAGTTACACTGGAAAATTCAGAGAAGCGAGAAGGAAGGAAACATGAACCTATTCTCAGAGTTTGCAAATCATCTGTTTTGAGGTGAAGTTCTCAAAAATTACAAAATAATGTACTTCCAAGTTCTCCGCTTCCACAGTATTCCTTTATATGCATTTGTATCGACCAACCAATTAGTATTAATGTTTGTCATATAAAATGTGTATCACCTATAACATGAATGAAATACCTACTGAATGAAGTCTTGCATCTGTTTGTCGAATAAGTTTCTTTGTTTCCGTGAGTTGCAATTTACATTTGTCATATTAACGAAGCCTATATTTCCTTCGTGTACTTTCAAAGTGAATATCAATAGGTTTATTTAGTATTCAGTATTGTATAGTCTGTAGTATGAAGGAGATTCATTTGTTCTTTTGGATTGAAAACAAGAGGTAAGCGGGAGAGATGATGTTTTGGTATACGATGTAATAATCGTTATAGTAAAAACATTTGAAAGTAACTTGGTAAACTTATTTAGGGTAAATGCACCAGTGTTGTACACTTAGGATTTAGATCCAAACAATAGTGCTTCAGAGAGAGTTTTAATTTTCACACAACATTCAATGCTTTTTGAATCAGGGATGAAGTTTTCTATGCAGTTTATGGCGAAAATGATACTGTGAGAGAGGTTGTTAAATCTAGTCCCATTAACAAATCAGGTCCTGACGTCACGTTTTTATAATGTTAAAGAAGAATGAGTCGCTACACAAATCATATGAATGGTAATTTGTCTCGTAGTTTTTACTTAACGTTTTATTGTTATATAATTAATTTCTTCCTAAACATGCAGTACTTACTGATATGTGGAGAAATATTTCAAGGAAACTTGGGTGAAAATGAACTTCTTCCAATAGAACAGTGTTACTTTATTATTGTAATTAAAATAATATGGAGAGAAAGTAAGAAAAGCCAGAAAGAAATTCTTGTTCGTGGCTACTCATAAGTAACATTTGAAAACATCAAAATGCAATGTAAAAAGATTATCCACAACAATTCGATTGTTGTCTCCATCACGTTTTAATTGTTTTACTTTTTTCCATGACTCAATTTTTTAATGTTTCTAATAAAATTTGTCCTTGAGCTGATAACAAGGTTTGATACAATGTGTAAAGGGACAGGGGGTTGACACAATAAAAAAAATTATTGTTCCCTCGAATGATTCAATAATTGAAAATTGAATACTTACGTTTTATTTTTTCATGTCAACTTGAGAAAGAGAACATTGAAAAAAATCAACACTTTATTCAATAGTATTTCATTCAATGAAAGATCATTTTGTAATACAATTCGCTGCATATGGACGTAACGATAACTTATTTCCTTTCATCCAACAATTCTATGTATTTATGTATTATGCAAACTATTTCATTGTTAACCAATTTGTAAATAACGCATTGTTTGTAAATAATATAATTACAAAATTTCCATGTCTAATTTGAGTGTTTCTTTTCCCTATACCGTAACTGTTTTTAATGAAAAGGTAACAAAAAAATGGTTCTTGAATTCAATCAAATTACTTTTACGCCTCAAAACCGTTTTTCCAAATTTGCAAAATAACCGAAAATTTGGATAAATATATGGAAACTTTTTAATTTATCATGACAACAAAGAAACCAACAAATTTATAGCAATTCCTGCTTTAGAAATAAAATTCTATAAGGTAAGTCTTGTGTGTGTTATTGTTGGGTAATTTGACGTAAAGAATAGTGTTTTTTTATTATCATTATCTTTATTGTTATTATTGGGGCTTTATGGGTCGCCGACAACCAGGTCATTAGAGCGCACAGAAACACTATTAGATGCATGTGACAAAAGCAAATTAACAAATGAATTATTATTATTACTCTCAACAATTTCAGGTCGAAGCTTGTTAAGATGTATACAACCAAAATTTTCAAATTTCCAAAATTACTGTACGTGTAAAATAATAACCTTTTTGTGATATATTGTCTTTAACCCTCAAGCACACACGCCGAAAACTGTAACTTAAACACACGTGCGGGGTGGATTCCACCCCAAAGTAAATGTTGTTTAATTGAGGTAATTTGTTTTAATTTTCATATTACAATTTTTTATCATAAAAAGAAACATTTTAGTAACGCCATTGTATTATTACTTTCCATCTTTTAAATGGAAAAACTAAATCTATGAACAGCACTTTCTTTTTAAACTTTATGCTACAAGTGAAGGAAAAAATACTTTATATTTTTACCCTCTTGTCTTTTCGGAATTGTAAAAAGCTGTTTTGTTAGAGGAACAAATAATTAGTTTCGTGAAACTAATGTTTTTATATTGCAAAATTTTAAGGTAATGACACAAAATGTACCAATTTTTTTCAATAAAAGTGAGAAAAAAACACGTAAGATATGCTCTAAAATTTGTGAGACTTGTTGAATCTGTGGCAGATGCCTGCCGCCACCGCTCGCAACAATGCGGTCAGGAGCTGGCTCCCGCGAAAGCCGTTCGTCTGGAAACGCGCGCGGGTGGTGGTATGACCGCGTTGAGCTATTCTTATTTGTGGTATTTAATTATGACTTATTTCATGGGACATAAAACACCATACATTCATGCAGAAATGTTTTAAAGTGAAAGTAATTTTATATTGTATTTATGTAATTTCCTGCCTTTGAACACCGGAGTTTTGATCAATCAAGACAGATTCTTCATAAGTTTCCATCACACTATCAGACAAGATTCTCTAGTACTCTTCAGTATATCTATCCATTTTATCGAACAATCACACTTACCAGCTCCAAAAATCAAGTAAGAAGTTCAAAACACTTAAGTAATACAAATATTAAACACAATAAAATACTTTAAAGTGTGCGAATGATACTCCCTCTCGATAACGAAATTTTTTATGCTTTCAAGGCGCAGCCACGTCAAAGAAGTACCACTTTTTCTTTTTAGAAGCTAGAATTGCCTCTCAGCTACTGAGGGTGACTGACCGAAATGTGAGGGTGGACGTCTAACGTGACGCGTCCTTCTAGGTGTCAGGGCGTTGTGGCAACTGGAAATATTCCGTAGCGAGGACACACAGCGGCATGGATAACACCCCACACAGTAAACAACGGCTCTTTGACAGGAGGGTAATTGTGCGAAAATCGATTAAAGCTCAGTGGAGTTGGAGATGGAGACAGGAAAGTGCACAGAGTTAAACGACGAACGGAATAAAATTTATTGCATAACAAACGAAAAACACAGCTATGGGGTGAATTCCACACCAGCGTGTTTGAGGGTTAGGAAGGATTTAAGACTTCCTCCACATTCGATTACCGCATCCCCAAATATTTTTCGTTTATTTCTATCTTCCAGATTATCCTTTCCTATATATCTTGTATTTTATTATCTCCTTTCATCTCTTCTGTCAACCTTGCTACCAATCTGTCCTCTAATTCTTGTAAACATTCACGTATTATTACTGCTTACTTAATTTCATCATATTGTGTATGTAAGCATTTGATTTCTTCTGCTAATTTCAAGTTATTGTGCATAATAGTAATATACAAAAATATGATTTAGTTTAATATTTTTTACTTGTGATCGCGAAAACTAGTAGGATTATCGCCTTCGGGTTGTTTCCATATGAAATAGCCATTCAACTTAAAACAAAGGCTACGTTTAAACCTGTTACTATTTTACAAACTTTTTATCAGATGTTAAGGAAACTACTCTGGTGATACATTTTTTATGTCTCGATGAGTGTAGCAGTGCGGCCTCCCGTCCGTATTCATAAATGTGGAAACGCCTACATGGAAACTGTCAGACTAAGGAGAATGGTGCCCAATGAACACGTAAGAAATTCCAATGAATCAAGCAATGGCAATGGTTTTCGGATAAAAACACTCAGGAGAGACAACCATGCCTCAGGTGCAATGTGGAAAGAATACAAATGGTAAGAAAAAGGGTGTATTTGGATACGACAATAGTTCAGTGTGTAAATCATAATATAAAGAGCTCATAAAGAACCCGGAGGAAAAAATAAAAGTATATCATCAAATAATAAGAATTGAGGTTTCAATGTATTATTGGAGCAGAAAGCTTTATATCTCGGTACAAATGCCAATATTGCATACGGATATAGTGTAAGGGCAGGAGTGCTACGGAATATTAATATAGTGCATTCATTACAACACCTGCGATTATACACTTTACGATTAGAAGGAGCATTCAGTACACTGTTCAATGATGCGCTTAACGTTACACCGGGGTTACTGTCGATAGTATTGGGGCTCCAATAGTGGATTTCACGGGTGTGCATGACAAGAGGCAAGAAGCTTATGTTAGATAGATGGTGAGGAGATGAACTAAGGAGTGGTGAAAGAAAGTTACGTACTTGCTGACCGAAGCGTTGCAGGTTCAGTGAAAAAAACAATAAAAGGCGGAGACTCGTATAAATCCATAACGAGTTTTCAGTTTACTCGGTGAAATTCGGTGGAGTAACGTAATAATCCGAAGATTGAATAATATAGTTTCAGATACCATCTCAATATGAAAAACGACTTAACAATAGAACTAAATTGACATTAAAAATTAATGTAATAAAGAACATAATTTGTATTTTAAAATAAAAGTAATTCATTATATCCATTGAAAATACAAATTTGTTTGTACAGCTGTAACTCTCGAGTAGGATCGGTGGTGGTGATATATTGAATATTTTAGGCAAGTGGATTTTCCAAATAATCGAAATATTAAGATAATATTAAACTCCGCACGATTGTTCCGGGTACCTAAAGAAAAGCACCAAGTAATCTCCCCTTGGCGTAGATGCAGCTGACCGATGTACTTAGCCTAATTTCATCCATTTCTCCAATATCCCATTCCTCATCGGCGGAAGATGATGGGTGGAATAGTCCTGAAGCTTCTGATACCTTCCCAAATTATCTATCTACTCACTTCCCATATCTGTGATTTGGTAGATGAGCAGTAACATTTTTTTCGTTTAATGTGGCCATGGTGTGTACCCTACACGTTCCGTGTATCCTACACGTGGAGAATATATGTGATAACTTTCGGTCAAGTGAAAATGTACGACCAATCAGGACTCCAACCCGGGTCTCTTGCTTTTATCGCAAGGGTGTTAACCGCTACACCACCGGTTCGCCTTCTACAACTGTACACCATTTCCACCCAGACCTAAACCCCGGCAGACCTGAGAGACATCCCCATACAGGAGATAAGTGAACCAGGCGGCACACTATGCTGTGTGCACTTTATTACCGGTTTCACACGTACCTACGTGTTAAGGTTCGTTATGTACATATTTCTTCCGTGTACCCTATACGTGGAGAACCTGGCAGACACAAAAATCGCATTTTTTGATTTGCAACCACTCCTGCCTGCCAAGGACTTTACCCAGCACGGTTTACATCTGAGACAGTCTGGGAAACATCACTTCGGTTCTCTCCTAGCTTCACATCTGTCTTCACATCATCCACCTGCCTATTTACCCACACCTACCTGATCACCATCTCCTCCTCCTATCTCCATATCCATTTCTTCTCCTGTCCTCGTTCTTTCACCTACTGCTTCCTCATCTCCGACGTCCTCATCTATTCCTCCATCCATATCTCCTGTCACCACCCTACACACTTACAACTTGCTCTCAGGAGTGCGATGTGGTACTCGAAGGTGACAATTGCGTTCGGGTGCAGTGTGCGTGCTTCATCTGTAACTAGCAGCTGTACCAAATTCAAATTCCTCCCCACAATCTAACGTCGATTCTGTTTCTCGTAAATCGCAAACTCTTTGCGAAAATAAAACAATTATATTTCATCGTTATATCCAATCCTTTTCAAACAAATTGACCGACATAGAAATTCTGGTACACGAAAATCCATTCGATTTGCTATACCTCACAGAACATTGGCTTTCAATTAACAACGTCAACGATATTGCTATTTCTAATTATCATTTAGCAAGTTCTTACAGTTGGCAAAATTTTCAAGGAAAAAATCCCCACGGAGGTACGTGTATCTACGTTCGTAATGATATTTTATCTTCTCCACTGCCAGGCTACGAGAAATTTGGCGTAGATAGTGCCTTCAAATTTTCTGCAGTTAATCTGACCGACACCGGTATTGTTGTTTTGTGTTTATAGACTTCCTCAATCAGATCTTTACATATTTTTTCGGACTTCGAATTTGTTTTAAAACCTATCACACATAAATCCACTAAATCTATCGTTATATGTGGTGATTTCAACATCAATATCCTCAGTACATCCGACTCTGCACATTCACCAATTAAGCAATTCAATAATCTTATCGACTCCTTCAACCTCATTACTACGATAAACGACCCCACTCGCCTCTCCGGTTCATCTCAAACATAGCTAGATCAAATTCTCTCAAGTGTTTATCGCCGGATAAGCGTTCACCTTACTCAAGAATTGGCTATAAAAGATAAACTAAACAACTAAATATTCTCTACAAGTTATCAAGAGAGCTAAATGACATAAATCTATTCATATTTATAAATTATTTGCGTTAAGAAACATGGAAAGATATTTACAAAACACCGACGAAACATTCAATGTATTTATCTCAATATTCCTAAAACATTACAACTCTAGCTTTCCCATAAAACGCAAGTTTATTAACACAAATAAATACAATAGCTGGATCACCCAAGGGAAAAGAATGTCTTCCAAAAACAAATGCCGTTTATATTATATTTCAAAACTCTATATCCAGCAACCCGAATTCCTTGATTATTTTCGTAAAAATAAGGCAATTCTTCGAAAAGTAGTCTATGCATCTAAAGTTATAGAAAACGATAGGCAGGTAGTAAAATCGAACAACCGGACAAAAGTCATGTGGAATATTTTTAAAAATTACACGACAACTTCTGAAAATCGCGAAGAAAATATTTCTCTACTAAACGATGGCAAAATCATATCAAATCATCAGGACATCGCAAATTTGTTTATTTCTTACTTCTCAGAAGTAGATAAAATAACGATCTCATATATCCAAATCAATGTCCTCCAATTATATCCACCCACGTACCCAATTCTATGTTCACTTTTGAAACTAACGCCATTAAAGTCATGAGAATCATCAGCTCATTGAAACACTAATTTTCATGAGGCATAGATGAGATACCCGAGTTTATTGTTAAATTTTTGTCCCACGCTACATTAAATCCACTCTTAAATATTTTTACATGTTCTTTATCGGAAGGGGTGTTTCCTGACATATTTAAGAGAGGTAAAGTGAAACCTTTTGCCAAGAAAGGAAACAAACTTAATATTGGAAATTACCGACCAATATCTGTACTACCCATTTTCTCAAAAATCCTAGAAATATTGCTCTATAAGCGTATTCTAGGTTTTTTTTTATCAAAAAATAACATTATCTCTGACGATCAACACATTTTTAGCAAATTCTTTTCCACTAGAAGCGCCATATTTTTCTTTCTTAAACGATGTTACCACATCTCTAGACCGTGGAGAAAATCCTCAGGGTGTTTTTCTTGATTTATCCAAAACATTCGATATCATCGACCTCGAAATTCTCCTTTACAAATTGCATTCTTTAGGCATTCGTGGACTTTCACGTCAACGGCTAACTTCTTGTTAAAAAGATAAATATCAACAGGTCGAAATATCCTATACTAAAAATAAAATACTTCAGCGTTGTCTTTCAGAAACAAAGCCACTTACTTGCACAGTACCCCAAGGTTCAATTCTCGGCCCTATACTCTTTTTATTGTATGTGAACGACATGTCATCATCCACCTCAGATTGCAAAATGGTTCTTTTTTATGATGTCACTAATTTACTATGTAAACACATCAACGCTCAAAAAGATTTTTCTATCCTCTCTGCTATGTCATTTCACAATAGTATCACAAAATCCTTACCCCAGGTTTCTCTTTCTTTAAACGGAACACAATTACACAGTTAGGAATACAATAATCTTTGGTCTCCATATTCAAGACAACCTGAAATGGAATTGTCACATTGACAATCTTAATTCCCAATTAAGCAAATTGTGTTACGCATTCCGAATCTTAGTTAACGCAATTAGTCCACGTATTTCCCTGCATTTATATTTATGAAACGGTCGTTTTTGTTAAGACCGAATTACTGAAGTGCCACCCTTGCTTCATACGAAACAGTCTCGTTCACGAACACAATACTCGCAATAGTAATAATATTCATCGCCCTAGAGTGTTAACCATTCTTTGCAAAAAAGGACAATATCACTCGGGAATCGTTCTATATAATGCCCATGAATATAAAAGATATTATGAAATTGAATCTTTTCAAATCCGCGGTTAAAAACTACCTCCTGCATCAATGCTTCCACAATGTAAAAGAATTTATTGATTTTAATAAAAGTTAAATCCGTTTTGTACTTTATCATGCCATTGCTGTAGTACTTTTTGAATAACTTATAACAAAATTAAAAAACTATTTTCTTGCATGATTGTTGTGTCTTATGATTCATATTAATTTAGTTTTATGTGTACTCAATTTTGGTACGGTCGTGTACGTTCATCCTGACCCGGGTTTTGCTCCGGTTTTTCTTCGGATAGAGGCGGATTTCTTATACAGGTTCTCTAGACTTTGTCTAGGGGCATGGTTATTGTAATAATAAATCGTGAATTCAGTGTTATTTCAATTCTTATGTTTTTTAAACACTATACTCAGTGTAATCTATAATTCAATAATAATTTGTTCATGTAAATTTTTTGCTTTAATTACAAACATATTGACTTTCTATTAGTGTTATAACTCGCAGCTAACTTTTTATCTTATATAGGAATTTTTGTTGAAATTTTTGAATCCGCCTCTTCCTTAAGGCCCTTGATCGGAATTGATGGGATGGTCCCTTGCTTGCTTCCGGAGAGTATGAGTTTATTGTCCTCCATGTGTTCATACGCAGTTTGAACTTCTTTTTTGACAATAAATTTATTTATTTATTCATTTATAATTTACTGGAGTGGAGCATATACAAATACCTCCACAAAAGTTATGCAGGTACCACCTATAGACATCGGAGTACCACCTATAGACATCGAATTAGGTAAACATTATTTGAGATACAAGCTAAGGACACTGGGAGAAGTATAAATTGGCTAGGAAAAGATAACCAGGTATACAAGTGGATGGAAGGGAAGAATAACACGAGCTCTAATGGAAGGTTGCCAAATCCGCTGAAATAAAGCGGAAGAGGGCAGGTTAACATAAAAATGTATACCAAATGTGAGATGTACATATAAAAACAAAAAATGGTTCATACCTTCACCATAAATAATGGAAATTATAACTGGACGTGGGGATAGTAAATCATATCGGTAAGAAAGGGGTTATCGTAAATTGCATGGACAAGAACGTGCAACATGGCTAGGCAACATGAAGAGAATGGGTATATTTAGTGACAGAAACTGGGAAGATTATATAGCAACTTCGAAAGATATATCACAGAAATATTGACAGTGCCCAAAGGAATAAGGTAGTAAATAGATAGTAAACAGTTTCCACCTCCCTACGGTTAGGAATGGGAACATTACCTTTTAATTCGGTGACGGCAATAAGAAACAAAGATGAAAAACGAGAAAGAAAGATAAGTAACTCAGGTATTGGCATAACAGACGCGAAACTGGGATTTGGATAATGAAAATGAAATAAATACTCTCTTTCTCTGTACAGAGCCCTGCGGTACTGTTCGTCATCATCTTTTTACCACGTACATTCCTTCCCTGTTTGTTATCCATTGCCCAATGCTTGTCGCCCTGTTTATTTTTACCAGAACCCTCAATCCGTTTAGATGAATTTGTCTATTATTTAAAAAATCTTGTTTACCTTACACGTGGTCTTGTCTCTGGCCTGCAGCCTTTTGATCCCTGTGCCACCTCTGCTTGGGGCGCCGACTGATAGATGTAATACCTCGGTATCCCATGTGGTACCCCGCGGTGAGGGTGCAAAAGCAACATGTGGAAGCGATTGTTTTTTAAATATATCTTCTAAGAGAGAGAGCAATGCCTGTTGTCGCAGGGATATTATTTAATGTTGCTCAATATCCTGTACTCTGTTCTACTCGTCCGGTCCAATACGATTACGTAGTTCGCGAGACATTCTGGTTTTTTCTGAAAACGCACGTTCCTCCAAGACGTGGTAATTCTTAATATGACCGCCCCTTTAGATCACACGGGCTTCAAACGTAATAGGGCACTGTACGGTATGCCCTTGTATTCCCGCACGAAAGCTCAGCACTACTGCGTCTACCACAATTTCACCAACGTTTTAAATGTCTATTTTGTGTTTTGCGGTCACTTGTACACGCATCAGAGTTGTGTTAATAACGCGGCTGCCCTCTAACCCCAGTTCCCCATGGCAGGTATACCCCTTGTCTCTTATATCAAATTACATCCTTTTTTCTCCAATACATTTGCTCAACAGGCTGAAAGTAGGGAAATACAAGTTTTTCAACGAGTGTTTTCTTCTAATATTTCGGCACGAGCAATATACACGTGCTCCAAATTGTTCTGGGATGTAGCTGTTATGCCCCTAACTACCTCGTCGTAATCGCAACTCCGTGCCTCTAACTGTCTGACCAAAATGGGCCGAACAAGTTATTTTACTACTTTGCTTACAAGTGTACAGTATGAAATTTAGTAGTCTGTTACTTCATCTGACCCATGACACCTGTTATCTATTGCAGGTGGGTCCCTGAATCTTAGTATCACGTTCCCCCTAAATTCTTCTCTTGCTTAGTTACGGAGGGTATACCTTTCAAAATTAACGTTTTCCTGTCACGTGTTGAATTGCTGTAGTTAGGTCCCTAGTACCTTCATATTAATTAAACCTAGCATATATATGCTAGTTAGACTCCTGACATGCGACCTGTCTACAGTGCTTCTCAAAATTTGGGAAAATTACTTGTCAAAATGAAAGACAAATTACTCCCAACCCCCGCTTCCGGCCAATCAGAATGAAACCCACTACCGAACTTACATAACCGACGGGGTAACTGGTTCGACCACCCTGAGTGTGACAGCGACTTAGGTCTGCACTACTCTGACATTGCCATTAAGAAGGCCACAGCAAAATCTGCCAAACGTTCGTAGTTATGTCTACTATGACGCGGTTTATCCCGGACCAACATGTTTAAACGAGGACTATAATTCAACACAGTATACTTTATACCAATCTTTCTTATTCAGGAAAAATTTATCTGTATTGTAAAATCGAAATAATTTTACTTACTGATATTTAAAGCATTCATATAGCAACCTAATATTACAATTGCATAAAAATATAAATTGAATATAAAACTCTATGGTACACAACATTTTCAGTTTACCTCCCGGAGCAAGAATAAATAAGTTGTTGGTAAAATCTTAACGAAGCAACATCAAGTTACTGGTGAGAAAAACTAATTCAATCGACATATCGATTAACCTTGCATACCACTTTATCCTGTGACCACTCAGGGGTTACAACCCGTAGGTGCTGAATTTGCACTTAAATGACATCATGTCACTTTTTCATTTGAAAGGTCCCAAAATCTATGGATTAAACAGAAATAAACGTTTTTGATAAAATATTTTTACATGGCATTCCCTCCAGTTCCACCCATGGGAATGCTAGGGTTGTTTATCACCCTCCCCCATTCACTGGTTGCACAACTCTGACATAACATTTGAAGTGTCTCAATTCATCTCAGCAACTCTCCGAGCTAGGAATTCGACAATGAGGTCGTCCATTTCTATAATTTGTCGAGTCGCATTCTTCCCGACCTCTATATCTTGGCGTGTCGTACACTTTAAATGATATGAACGATTGCATGGTGGTATCAGGAGTGTGATTATTTCCAAATCCCGAGAATTATGGTTTCAACCATAATTCTCGGTCGTTTCAGGCAATTTTTATATTTCGCCGTCCCATCTGCACCACAAAGGATACCGTTACCTTATGAGACTTGAACATGAACTTAGGTGTCTTCGGGAATACTGCAATTAATTTTTGATGCAAAATAACTAGCGCAAGTTGTAGTAATGAAACTATAATAGTTAATGCCCAGTGGTATGACTCATACACATGAATCATGAATATACGACTCATTTGTCAACAGTAAATATCAGAACAAAGAAAAAGAAGAAACACAAACAGGAATCTTAATATAAACCCATTTTCACCCTATTGCCAAAGATTGCTAGAGGTGTCATTCTTCTATGAGGGATGATTTTAGACTTACACGATATCTCGGATTTCACTATATACTTCGCGACGCCGAAAACTTTGAACTCGCCTCTGGGATCAGCCATGTTCGATAACTTTTTAATGGCATTTCCTTCCCTTAGGGTGCTGGGGTTTGTTAATGCCGGCTGATTGTTAACTTAGGCGTCTTCGAGAATACTGCAATTAATTTCAGAGGCCCCGAAAACTAAGATCTCAACACTAACATGAGTCGTTTTCGTTTATTTTTATATTTTATTCCCTTCCCATTCCATTCCCAAAGGAATAATATTCCCTAATATTCCCTCGTGGATTTAAGTGGCGTCGAGAGTTTGACTCTGCTCATCTGCGTCTTAAAAAACGATGTATTCAACACCAATATTGGTCGTTTTTATTATTATTACTTATTCCTTGATACCACCCGTACCCCAGGGATGGTAGGGGTATATTATCTCCGATGTGGACTGTTTCACTCTAACACTTTGCTTCGGGTGCCATAGATACGACCATATAGCCCAATTGTGTACTGGTATGAAATCTGCCGTAACAAACCCGACTGGAGTATGTGTGAATTGTAGGCGAAAAGAAAATAAATATGACCCAAAATTAATAATTTAAACCATCTTGAATAGAAATGAACAAAGGAACAAAATGTTAACACAATAATTCATGAGGATTAAAGTACTACTGCAGAGTAAAGAACAATGTAGCTTGTTTGCAGGAGACTTACGTATTACGGGGAAGGTCGATACATGATAAATTAAGTCACAGAGTGATTATAGAACCGGAAGGATTGGTTTGTTTAACCAACGAATGCACATGATGCAATACTTTACAAATTGTAGTATACAGATTGGTTTATGAACATCTCGACGTTATCATGGTTAGCGTCTATTTACAAGGTAAAAAACAATGTTGAACAGAAGTGAAAAAACTACGAGAATTATTGAGAGAAAGCTGGAAACAAAATATATTATTTGCATCGGTGGCAATGGGTGATCACAACTATAAATTAAAATTAGGGTGATAAATTATAAAATAGATAATGTCTGGAAAATCTAATATTTGACTTTGCTATTGCGATAGAGCATACTTTGGAGAGAATTCGTTTATCTGTGAGAGAGATCAATCAGAAATTCATTCAACATTGACAAAGAATATACGCAAGAAAAAAATTGGAATGAATGTCAGTACGTTGTACTGTACAAATGTAAAAGAGTATTGTAAAGGCCATGCAATAACCAAGATTGCAGAAAACCAAAACATAGATACTCGACATGTTCGAGCCCAAAGACAAAAGTGTTCAATCAATCTGTTGGGGACATGGCAGTGGGAGAGTAAATGATTTGTATCATAAAACAAAGTTTAATAACAGAGAATAGGTTTACGAATGTGTAGAACAGGCTTACGAATACAGATGCTAAATTACACATCAATTTACAAAGTCCAATAAATCATTATTACAATTTTGAATTTACCAGGTTTACGAAGTAATTACTCGTATCACTAATAGTATATAAACAAAATTACAAGAAAATTTATATTATCCCTCCTGTTGCAATTACAAGTTTGAGAAGACCAGGCCATGTTAAGCCCAAAACTACATATGCAGAATTACGTGAATTTAGATGCCCAGATCGAAATGATGACTTCAAAATGTGTGAGAACAACCCCCGAAGAAGAACATGTAGATAAATTAACACATAATGGACGTACAAAACAACCACATGACGACATTAGACACGCTAACTCAGCCCAACACACAACCGCCACCAACAGCTGAGCAGAAAGGAGGACGAGAAGCTTCTCATTTGTGTATTTATCGTCTGAGTTGTGCAAAGAACTTCCATAATTGTGTTTGACCGCAAAGAGTTGAGTTCATTGCCTTGCTGTATCGATTTAAGAGTTCAGTGCCCTGTTAGTGTTTGTAAACGTCTTTGGTAAACACTACACCACCAGTGGTCACTTGCGATGTCGTGAGGTCTCCACATGTAGCTACGTTCTGTACACCAATCTCTCGTAGTTCAAGAGCAGCACACCAGTCTGGAAACACACAGTTGGTGGTTCGATCACAGCGCAGGTAAAGATTTTCAGATGTTACAACGAGAGACGTCACAGCACGATTTGGAAATGACTTCCCTTATGATTCCAAATGCAGAGGCACTTCTAGAAACAATCTCAAATATTGGCGTTAGAGACAGTTTACACACACAATTTCGAGTGTTCGAAACAAGTATATTTCTTACTATCAGTTTTACGCGCAGATTTTAAACATGCACCACGGGGAAGGGTCGTAGGGAGAAGAGAACAGGTATGGTGGGACAAGGAGTTGAGTGGAAACGAGTCAAAGCGAGGAAGAAGTTACATGTGAGAAGAAAGGGACAAAATGAGAATATTGTGCTAATGGAGTGTGAGACAATCTTACGTGAATAGAGAAGGTAAAAGAACGCAAAACGGTAACATTAGAAATGTGTATTGGGACTTACATACCTGATTCCGAAGGAAAAGGTTAAGAAACTACCAGTGTGACACAGCATTGATACCTCCGAGGAAAATACGATATGTTAGATACAAGAAAGACGATAATGAAAAGGTACCTTAAGTTATATTCCATAGGTCCAAAAAGGTTTGAACATGGTTTTATAAATTAAGAATTTATTGGAGAGGGAAATGGAAGACATTTTGCCTAGGAGCCAGTGCATGTTTCTCAGTTTTATATGGAGTCCCTTCCTTTTTGTTGTGGTGTGGTTTTTCCAGGTGAGTCGTCGATCAAGATGCAAGGAGGAAATTATAATGCACAGACGGGAATTTTATGAAACGAATTACGTGACCACGGAGTAAATATCTTCACAATATCATAGAACATTATTTCAGAGATAAGTATACTTTCTTAGATATAGTCAAGGAACGAATAATAATTAAGAATAAAAAGGGTCCTCTCAGGGTTCCCATTATGGGTTGGGCCACTTTTCTGGACTCTGATCTGAAATAGTGTCCTAAAGCAGATGAATTTGAAGGAATTGTAACAAACGCCGATCACGTTTCTGTCTTCGTGGAAGAAAATTCATGTACGGATGTAAAATAAAGAGCAAACCAAGTTCTGCGAAACTGTTTGGAGAGGTGTAAAAAGAATAGAAAAAAATGATAAGCCCATTTTAGTTGGAATGTGGTATAAAGTGTCTTCCCCTGCACAGACCTGTGCTTCCGTGTGACGTGGGTATTTCACCGTCTACTTTCTATTTCAATAGATCGTGACCACTAAATCATTTACTAAACCGCCATCGTTTATACAACTTGCCTAAATATTATTGTCCGAACTCGCTTATTTACTCGTTTCTAGCCATTCAACTAAATTGCTGACCCAGTGCGAATAGGTTTCATCGTTATTTTTCTTAGTATAGAGGATATACTAAATCACTATCTCGACTAAATAACGAATAAAGCGCGAAACAGCGCTATCTTTTCAGTCTCAACATGCTTCGTGACGGGCATTAAAATACTCTAAATGTGAAATTCCAAAAACTAAGATAATCACCTTTCACACTAACCTCTAGCGATATTTAGAATTATATTGGAAATAAATAGTCATTCTATGTACAAGCTAACAGTTGTTTCTTTCTGTGGTGTCCTACCAGCTGAATGGACAAACCTCACTGAATACTGCGTCTTCCAGAAGTTCATTGATGACTTCAGATGCGCAGATTCCATGAACTACCCTCGTCATTTCATTACGCTGTTCTGTCAGTCGATCTCTTCCCACTACAGGCACTGCCTCCCTCTGGAAATGAGATCATTTCGCTCTGGAGAACAGCATTTTTGAATCATGTTACACGCTCGTACTTATTCGAATATTAACCCAGTGGGTTTCTTTGTCATGTAACGGAACACCATGCACACGCCCTGTTTTCACGACGGTTCACTCTTTGTTCGAATCTCCGAAAATTGTGCTTAGTTTTCCCCCACCATAAAATCTCATCCCTATTTATATTGAGAAGTTCGAGCGGGATTATTGACCAATCCTGGACCCATGCTTAAAAATATTCAGAAGACTTATTTTTATTAGTTGAGATTCCCGAAATTTATTTATAAATAAATATGAGTTGTGCGTTAGAATTTGTCTTTGCTCACGCACCACAAATTTAAAAATTGAACATCAGCAGGAGATTTCTGTCATAATACAAGCGTTCAACATAACTTCAGGACGCAGTTTTGAGTAATTTTCTCCTTTTGTTTATTTCTCAACTGTGCATTTCTTTTTGCAATTACATTTTGTTTGGATACTTTTTTGTTTTATTTCTGTGGATGGTGTATTCCGTTTTTTATCGTATGGTTTCACGATTTTGAAACTAGAGAATGTCTCTTTATATTTCCTCTATCACTCACCTTTTGCTGCATATTGTATAGCTGAGCAATAACCGAGGAAACCTTTTTGCTACCCAACGTGGTGACAAAAATTCCGCCCCGCAGTTTTTCTACATATTCGTGTTTAGGGGGTCCTAGAGGATAGGAAATTACATGTTGTTGGCATCACTGTGGGCAGGGAGGAGAAGGGGATTGGAAACACATTGCGCGCACCGCGCTTTCCCCGTAAATCGTCAATATCTCGGTAATTACTTGTCTTGAAGTAACTCTCGTATTTTTCTTTTATAAATCTAAACTATTTTTGTTATAAAACAAAAAGTTGTAAAACCAAAAGTAAATAAACAAATTTTATTGTCAAAAAGCAGTTGTAAACTGCGTATGACCACGTGGGAGATAATTCGGACCGCTGGGCAAAGGGACTGACATTTGGTGGAGAGAGACTAAACTAACGTTGTCCGAGCAAGGTGGTCTTAGCGCTTTCATCTGAATTGGGAAGTGAAACTATAGCTACTTGGTCGTGCGTTGGTGCTGCTAGTGTCTCATTCGTTTACGTAACTTGAAATAAAGAGACATGTTTTGTTCGAGTACAAGTAAAAGTACAAGTGAACGTATGTTCTGGTTTCCCAGAAATCCAAATATGCGACATTTGTTGAGAAATTAATGTAAGGTAAACATATAAGTAACTGAGAACATGAACATACTTTCGTTATCATTTCGGAGAATTCCGAGATGTAACATCCCAACCCTTTACTCCACTGATTCCTCATAGGACGGGTGTTTTCGTCAAAGATTTGGAATACGGTCAAGAGTTAAAATCACTGTACTTTCCTTAATTTTCCGTAAATATACCTGTACTTCGGAGGCTCGAGACACGCCGTTACTCACGGCAGATGGTGGCTAACTGATCGACACAGGAGAGCTGTCGAAGTCCAAATTGAATCGGTATACGCGCGGCAGTGCTGTCACTAGCGACAGAGGGCGGGTTGAATAAACTACATTACTCTCCGGAAACATGCAACTGTATCACTTCCGATCAAGGGCAAAAGAAATTGTAAATGTTACATGCTGTAAAAATGCGAGATAAATAATTTTTAAAAAATTTAATGATTCCCGCCAATGGAAAATCCACCACAACCTGAAGGAAAACCGGAGAAAACCACGGGTCAGGACGTTTTTCATGTATTCACATAAAACACGCCTCAAGTTGAAAAATATAGTCCACCATTTTCTCAAGTTGTAGTGGACGGGTTATTCTTCTATGGTTCTTCTCGTTATATTTACGTAGCATTGTCCGTGAAAAGACAAAATGCGAATGACAAAAATTACACATTGCCAATCTAAATCCAACACACTCCCTTAATTTTGACATCTAAAGCACACCCATGGCTTTAATACATCTCAGATAATTTAGACTAGTTAACCCTCTAGTAAGTATATCTTCAGGTATTTCTTTAGTATATTTCTGACACAATATTATCACCTCATTTTTACATAATGAAGCCTAATATGTTTTGTTGTAGCATGAAATCCCTGATTTGCAGTCAACTTTAAGGCACACATATCATCATTATACATCAACATAGCACCATATCGTCCACATAGCTCAAATAGAAATCCCCTTAGCAACACTGCTGCCATACAAGCATGAGTTATACTAATATACTCTGCATCAGGACTAGACAATTCAGTGATCTCTTGCTTCCCACTCTCCAAACTAATTGCTCCTTGACAAATACTAAAACATATCAAGAAGCTGATATTCTGTGTTCAAGATCATTACCAAAAGAAGCATCACAATATCCAATAACATCATTATCACACTTTGAGTAAACAATTCCATAACTCATAATCCCTTTTAAATACTTCAAAATCCTCTGTACACCATTCCAATGCTCTTTCCTACGACAATTGTTGAATTGACTCATGTAATTTATAGCATATGCAATATATGGCCTAGTACACAATGATAAATGCAATAAACCTCCAATTTCCTGCTAATCTGGCACATCAATGGCACAATCTTTACTCTTAACCGCACTCTACGGGAGTCTTGATACACACAGTCCAGCACCCCAAACTTCGACAATAATTTCTCACAATATTTCGTTTAGTCTAACATTTCTCTAGATTTTTTTCTAGTCACTCTCTTGCTTAAGCACTCACACTTGTCCTAAATATTTGGTAGAAAAATTATTTGACAAAACAAAAAAATTTTGTTTTCTAACATGACACACGTCATTAATAGAAATAAAAATCACCTACATACAATGCAACTATTACAAGTTACTCTCATTTCTTCCACATATAAACACAAGGTTAATATTTTGACTGATAAAAACCAATATGTCATGATTACATGAACTTTCTCATACCAACATTTGCTCATTTGTTTCAAACCGTAAATAGCTCTCCTTAGTTTACACATTTTACCTCCTATTATTGGAAAACCTTCAGGTTGAGACTTATATCTCCTCTTTTAACTCACCATTTAGAAAGCAGTTGAGATGTATACATGGTGGATTTGAAGATCAAGTTTAACAAATAAAGAGAAAAATAATCTCAGCGTACGATACCAAATATAAGGAGCATATGTATCCAAAAAAAATCTAAACCATATATTTAGAACATCCTATAACCACAAGCCTCGCTTTGTATTCAATAATTTCCCCTTCACTGTTAAACTTTATTTTGAAGACCCATTTGGTTCTCACAATATTGTTATATTTCATGATTATCTTCCCCTTCAAATTCACCAAGTTTAGCATTATGAAACCCGTCCGTTTTTTCTTCAATTATACCTTTGGACTAGAAAAAGGAAAGTTCTTTGTTAACAAATTTATCTCCATTGTCAGACCTGAACACTTTGAGAGTTTCACCTTTTTGGGTTTCTAACTCAACAACATACTTTCACTCTGTTCTTGGTTTGTTTCTTATTCACCAAAAAATAAACACCGACACACCTAGAAAAGTCATCAATTAGAGTTAGCACGTATTTTGCTCCACCAAACCTCTCCGGTAAAGTCCCACACAAATCTGCATGAACAAGATCTAACACTTCCGAAACCTTAGGTTCTATTGAGTGAGGAAAATCTGTCTCAATTGTTTCCCCAAAACACAAGAAACACACATTCCAGTATTCACATCAATAAATTAGACATCTTCACAATGATTGTTCAAAAACCCTTAGTTAAGTCATCGAGAAACACAAGTTTTGTAATCCTCTCGCCCTTTCAGCTTAGCATTACCGAATTTACAGGGTCCCTTAGTACCAGGTTCCCCCATCGTGGATTACAGAATTACCGGTGACGACAAACACACGTGCAAATTACCTCTCAATCATAAAAAGAAACACATTGTCGACTATTACAAATAACCTGTTATGTTTATATAGTATTGGCAGTGATGATATTTGCTAGTCGTGATAAACAGTGATAAAGGCAAGTAAAATAATTACACACGTGCTCCTTAAGGCTCTGATCTTCAATCAATACTACCGGAAAAAGGATACACACTATACTAACACAGTAAAAGCTCGAATGACAAGGATTACACATTGTCAACCGAAATCCAACACTTCTTGTCACCATTTTATGATGTAGAAAATTGTATTTCGAACATAAACACAGTAACAAGTTCAATGTTTAAAAAGTTAACAATAGCCTTTGCCGCATTTAGATTTTTTTCGAATTAAGATATAATGGTTGATATAACTGAAGAAAAATTAATATATTATTGCGTATATTTAGCAATATAGTTTTAACTTTTATGTATATTTATGTTCATTGGTTTTATTTTATTAAAGTGAACCTTAAAATTTTAACATGGCGCTGCAAGTCTAGTGAAATAAGTGTTGGAGGGAAGCACGTTTACGCCAACGAGGGTCTGTACGTTTCCATATTTCTTGTCTAACCCTGCGGTCTCCACATCGCCACCGCATGACCCTTCGTCGTGCAGGTAGGTGGATATTAGAGTCTTTGGGTTCAAAAGACTCCGGGTTTAAATGCGACAAACTCACCTAAATCAGCGGTCGCCAACTTTATGGGTCTCACGGACCACTAAATGCATAGCTGTAAATGCCGCGAACCACTTATTTCATGACTACATTTGTCAAATAATTACCACAAAAATGTCATTTTTTTCTCTACATGAAATGAGCCATAAAATAAATTGTAGACACTTCTTTAATCATACATATTTATTCAAATGATGCACGAAAACCACGAGAGGTCGTGTGGAACTGCGGATCCTGTTCACTTCCTGACTATACATTAATTGCATCAGAGAATGTTTCTATTTTTACTTATTTATTCCTGATTCTCTTGAATGTATGATTGAAAAAAGTTGAACAATCCAATATACTAGTTTATAGTACAAAAGATAAAGCATAACTTTTTCTGCGGATAATCAACAATTTCTCGTGACCACAGTGATTGCTGATAAAGGCAGAGCCACCTATTGAGTCAATTGCTAACTACATGAAAACTCCGAGTCGGGTCTAATCCATTTATTTCTCGTAGTACGTACTGACTACTGAAGATCGCGACACGTCCTGTCGGTTGCTGCGTCATCGTCTTTCCGATCTTCAGATATTCATATGTTTTCATGTCTATTTCCGGTTGAGGAATGTTTGACGTGTGCGGTCAAGTTGTGAAAGGAAACAAATTTTCTTAAAATATGATCAGACTAGTTTTCTTTCTTTACATTACTCTGTGTATATGTGTCAATCATTTTTCATATGGTTTGTATTTTCACATTGCTGAAGGGGAGCGAAAATGTTTCATCGAAGAAATTCCAGACGAAACTACTGTTATAGGTTAGCTTCCGTCATTCAATATGTGCGTCATAAATTCTAGAATTATTCTCGGATTCTGATTTAGTTCAGCATTTAACGTACGAATGTTGAGAAATATATGCCATAATGGATTATTGTTCACTACTGTTTTGTTCTAATCTTTATTCCAGTGAATTACAAAGTGGAACTCTATGATCCTCGCAGTGGTGGTTTCATGCCTTCAAGTCCTGGCATAGGAATGCATGTTGAAGCTAGAGATCCTGATGACAAACCCATTCTATCGAGGGTGAGTACTTCTCAGATTTGGTTTGAGAGAATGTTTTTGTTATATTTTAATTAATTTTGTTTCTTACAGGTGTATAGTTCTGAAGGAAGAATATCTTTCACATCTCAGACACCTGGGGAACATGTCATCTGCCTGTACTCCAATAGTTCAAGTTGGTTTAGTGGTTCACAGCTGGTGTGTAATTGTATTCATCTTGTATTTCTTATACGTTCTCTAATAGCATTAAATTCTGTCAGAACAATATATTTCTTTTTCTCTATTTACATTACTTATCACTTTGACTCCAGGTTTTGTATCACCAGAAGTACTTCTAAAAGTTGAATTATTAAAATTACCCTAAAATTTTAAATTCATGTTTCAACTAAAATTAGTTAGAGGTCCTTTTCCTCTCATTGGTAGCTCTCATTATATTTATAATTTGTCCTTACCGTGTTTACATTTCAACAATATTGATCAATAGTTCTAGTTCAACTTTGGTTTATTAAAAATTAATTTTTGAAACCCAGCGTAACTGAAATTTAATACTAAATTAGTTAAGTTACAAGTCTGCTCAATTCACATCATTTTTTTTGGTTGTGGGAGTATTTATTAGTTTTAGTTCTAAAGTTGTAGATGTATTTATTTAGTAGAAGTTATGAGAATGTGAATGTTGCTTGATTATGTTAGTTAGAAGTTGTTGGAAGTATGGTTGCTGAAAGCCCATTTGCGACGTTGAAGAATTGTGTTACTAGTATTGTAGTACTAGTAAAGGAGAATTAGGGGAGGGCTACCAGACAATTACTGACATGTCTTCTGTTAATCAACCTGTCCCATGAGTAATGAACTGGATTGCGAACATTGAGTCGTCTATTTTAGCATATTAGTCATTCCATGTCACAAGATGCATCATTGCATTTGTAGTACATTTCAGAACCACCTGAAGAGCAGCTTTTGTAAAAGGTTGTATGAAGCAAATAAAATATCGATTACAATTTCTGGCAAAGTAATATTTTCATAATAAAAATGACTACCATGCCTGAAAAGTTCAGTCAAAGGTGGGTTTTCAGTCACCCCTGGGTCAGGTGATTGGGAATAGATTATATGTAAGTGCACACAAACATTCTTTGGATGACTGTTAGAAACGCTGGGGCAATTATTGCCTTGAACCCCAGTAAGTTTGGTAAGACATATTGAAGCCAATTGAGTCAGCATTCTTTGCTCACTAAGTTTCATATTCATATAGGGTTTATTTAATATGATCATTTCTATGAATTAAGGTGAAGAGGTATTCTGTTACCTATAGCATTTTCTGAAGAAGTTCCTTGAGGTAACCAGAGTAAGAGTACCCTGCTCTATATTTATGACCAGAAACACATGCTGGGTCCTCCTCAAAAGAAATAATGTACACACAACTCTTTCTAAACTTGCTGCATGCTCACTAGAAGTTCATGGTTCTTGTTGATTGTTTTTATCTTGCTTCCTTAGCCCTCATGCCCCCCTTATCTCTTCTTCTTTGTGATTACTTTCTCATCATCAAAGGTTTCTAATCATTATCACAACTACTATACTCGAGAGATGTTTACTTATTTCTGTATATACAGTCATACAAGCAACTGTGTTTTAAGAGGAAATTGGGAATTGTCTAAAATTTCGTTATTTTTCAGCATAAAACCAGATCCCTTGAAATTGGTTCAAAATTTCTTCTTAATAGGCTACCCTAATGATTCGTTGCTCTACACTAGACCTCATCTTACTACAATTCTTGTATTGAAAGAGATTTTAAATTTCAAGTTAATTTTCTTTTTCATCATTTTTTTTTAACTTTATTAAATAAACTGCATGTTTGAAAGGTGGAAAATTTTGAACTTGTGATTGTTGTATGCTTCTTGTATTACAAATTTGTTACTGAAGAATGGTTTTTCTTTTTCCAATGACAGAGAGTTCATTTGGATATACAAGTGGGTGAACATGCTATTGATTATGCAAATGTTGCTCATAAAGAAAAATTATCAGAAATCCAATTAAGAGTTCGCCAACTGTTGGATCAAGTTGAACAAATAACAAAGGAACAAAATTATCAGAGAGTAAGTGTTGTAGATGAAGTAAACAAATTTTTTTTCTGTAACTGTATTTCCCTAATGTGGTATTTCCTTATACTTTTTTTTTCAGTATCGAGAGGAACGTTTCCGTCAGACCAGTGAGAGCACAAATAAAAGAGTTCTATGGTGGTCAGTGACACAGACATGTTTGCTTTTGGGAATGGGTGCTTGGCAAATGCGACATCTCAAAAAGTTCTTTGAGGCCAAGAAATTAGTTTGAGTTTTCCTTTTGGTTGATAAATGGAACTTACCAACAACACTCATGTGTGTTCATAACAATTTAATTGGAAGCCAGCGATGTAATTTTGGATATCTGCCGTCTTGATAAATTGAATTTTGTAGTTGCTCTTAAAGATTAATGTATCATGTCATCAGTTTGTATTAAATAATGGTTTTGTTAATTTTTTGTTTCTTATATTGCTGCTCTATTGATATTGTTTTACTAGGCCCATTTGGTTTATTGGTTTTCTTGTTTTATGATTTATTGATTTATTTTCAAGAATTTGATGAATTTATTAGTTTTAGCAGTACTTGATGCCAAAATGTTTACAAAACATTTTATTTGTCTGTTATTTTTTGTCTTGTGTGTTTTTTTCCACAGGTTTGGTCAGTTTCTGTATGTGTAGTAGCTCATTAATTCATTGATGATCTGAATACATTTTAATGTTTCTTAGAACTGGTTCCAAGAAATTGAAAAATATTAGTGTACTTAGTGAGGATTTAATGCCTCATTATGCATTTACTGTATTTGGCTTGAGTATTTGGTTTAGATGTGTTTGATATGATTCACATACATAGTGCTCTGAAAGTCTTGTTACCCTTACTGAAAAGAAATAAGTGTAGAGGAACATGTAATACAACAATACAAAACATATGTCTTATTTCAGTTGATTCACTCTAAATGGTAAAATGTAAAAACTAACTCTTAAATTGGTAATACTGTAATATAAAATAACATTTAATAATATCAGTTTATTCACTTCAATTCAGTCTCATTTGAGAAGGTCATTTTGTGCCATGTTCTGAAGATATTTTACAAAACTATGCTTTCAGGATTGTAGCAAAGAGTGTGTAAACTGTGTCATTCAACTGCTGCATATTCTGGTAGCTGGACGATTTGCACTGCTATGTCAAGTAAGCACTTGATAAAGCCCTGTTAACCAGCATTTGTACCTGGCCAGGTTAGAGGAGAGGTTTGTTTCACAGCACCCGAGGCTGAATATTGATCTGAATGATTGTTGGACTCAACAACTCACTATGCTATCGCTTACAGGGAATATCTAAATAAAGTTTTTGGGGGTAGAGGTGTGGGATGAGTCACAATGACTACCTTTACCTTCTGATTGCCCTCCCAGATGTCCAGACACCCATGGAGTGGGGCATTATCAAGGAGGAAGTTTTACATGAACATAAGTTATATTATTTATTAAATTTGTTACATATTATTCTATATTATTTGCATTCTTCTACTGACATTATCATCTTGTTTTACTGTTCTTGATGTGAATGAATTGAATCTAGAAAATAAGTTTTGTATTACTTGTTCCTCAATAGTCATTACATTTTATAGGGGTAAAAAGACTTGAGGAACACCCAATTATCATACTGGTTCACCCATACAGGACTTCAACAATTTTTGAAGTAAAATTTATTTTTTTGGACATAGGTTCTGCTATTATCAATCTAGTTTTTTCAAAGGTGCATTAACAACAGAAACAGGGACAACAATAATATAGTTTCACATTATTTTTGTTATAACATTTGTCTAGTTAAAAATAAACCTTTAATGTGGGCAAGTAAATTGTGCCTCAATTAAGATGCCTATACAAGAGATACACTGATTACAAGGTAAGAATGGCATATACAAGGATAAAGATTATGTGGCAACCCCTAGTGATTTATCATTTTCTGATAATTTAGCTATGATAAAACACAGTAGCTTTTTATTGGTTTTATACCATTAAGGTCTAGTAGATACATGCTAAATCTAACACTAGTTCTTTTTGTATTTAATCAAATAACTTACTTTTTTGTAGTATTCAGTAATTTTATTGAACTCTTTAATACTTCTGACCAATTCCAGAGTCTCTTTTCCAAGAACAAAATGAAAACCGTCCTACAATTTTTAGTTAATATTGTACAACATTTAAAAATTTTTGGTTAACAGAGAAAGCAGATAAACGGGTATCGCTATGTAGGTACCGTGGACTAAACAAATGCTAATACAAAATATCAAAATACTGGGAAATTGAAAAAATTATAATATATAGTTTTGGGCTTCTAATTGATACACTGAAATCTTTTCTTTGATGTTAAGCATGGATTGATCTAATTTTGTACCACATTTTTTTTGCTCTAGCTAATGACCCTGAAACAAGTGCTTCAGAGAAAGGGTAACTAAATGTAAACTATACATGGTAAAGAACTCGAAACAAGTTTCATTTACTCTTAAACTAAAAACCAAACACTTTCAATATTTTAATATATTATGCTTGTACAATTCTAATTTTAATTTGATCTTCTACTTCAATGATTCTAGTTTTGTTCTATAGTGAATAATTTTTAGTTAGATCATGAGACACTAAAATGAGTATTTCTAAGAAACAATCGCTCTAAATAAATCCATATTATGGACTCAAAGTCCATCTCATTTACTCTTAAGCCAAAGATGCTAGGCTTTCAATTTTTTAATACAACATTATACTTGAATTATTTAATTATAATATACATTAGGAATTTGTGTGTCCAGCGATATGTACTTCTTTTTGGATTCCTCTAGCTGTAAAATCAGTAAGAAATTAATAAAGTATATAAATACCTCTTCTTTTTTTTAACTGATAAGTGAACTAGAACATTTACAGAACTTTTTGTGTGAAATCATTTGTAATTTTTTTAATTACAATATACAAAATGTAAGTATTTTTCCTTAAATCTGGTTTCATAAACTTGAAAATTATATGTGGCATATGTGAAGAGTAGGCACATAGGCGATAATTTTTAAAATTAAATATTAATGCATTGTTTGAACTTAATGGTGCCATTTCCCATTATTGTGGAAGTTGAATATAGTAATCAGTAAGTAATACTGCTGTGGATTAATGACTAGACTACATTATTATTAATTTGGTTTTTATATAATCAATCAGATGTGAATTACAAATACATATTGACATTCAGTTACAATGATTTGGACCTTTTTAAAATTATTTACTTCCACTTTATAGTGTGTATTTTGTGGATCCTGTAGGTCACAATATCTTTTGTCCTTTTATGTTTCTCATTTTTCCTATCTCATCGTGATATTGTATAAACAGAATATATTGGAATTCAAGAAGAAATCAATAACACTGATATTTTACTATTTACACTACACATAGATTTACTAAAAATGCAAATGAAATTGGTAACCTTCAAATTTAATTTGTTCATAAATCTTTTTGTTTTTTCATAGATCTAAAGTAAAATCTTTTATGTCTGATCCTCCATATCCTTGTTTTTTGGAACTCCATGATGCATCCACGTAATATGAAGCTGGGGAATATTTCTGTTTCACCATGATTACCCATGTTCTTACTTTATCGATGCAATGCATATAAGATTTTACATTTTTCTGGAGAAATTCATGTTTACATCATTACATAGTGATTACTCATTTCAAAACTAAGAAATTAACTCTGTTTAAAACTTAAATTAAACTTCTCAATTTTTCTCTGAACATTTGAATGATATGTGACGATGTGTTATTCAAAGAGAATTCATGTTTTTACTGAAATCATAGATAACTCTTAGTTTCAAAAATACCAAGAAAGTTGCAATAAAAGTATGTAAGACAAGAATAGACAGGTGAGAGTGGGGTAATTCCGAGCTCCCCTGTTTATGACTAGTGGTATAAAATGGAAGAGTTTGTGTGAAATCCTAGCAGTAGTTCCTGACTACTCATCAAGGCCCTTAGTTGGTTGAGTGTCAGCTGCATGTGCAGTTTTGAGAAATGGGTTTTAGTTGGTGTTCGTATTAAATAATCTTAATATCAAAATCAAGGTCAGTGAAATACTTTAATACTTCAAGTAGTAACTATTGCACTACAATTCTTTAGCTATTGTTCATGTTTTTAACTTAGGTTTCTTCAGCTATTGTTTACGTATAAACTTACTTTAATTTCCTGTTTAATTTTTAATAGTTCTTATAAAATTACCTTAGAGCATGAGACAGGGTAATTCCATAAGATGAACTTTGTTCTCACAGAAGGCTATATAGGCATAAGAGAGACATGTGGCTCCAAAAATATGTCCTATGGGTGGAGTATTTGGTAGAGATAAAGTTTGGTGAGGTACTGTTGCTGATAATGTTTTGGCTGGGTGCACTCCTTGTGTAGTGCAGCAGACTCGCCACAAAATTTTTGGAATATGATTTGGAAGCAAATCAAAGCGAAGGGGAAGGGATAATTTGGAGAGGGAGGGGAGTTTCGCAGATTTGTGATTTCGGCCTGTCTCATTTTAGACATCGAATTATTTATGGTTATTCAATTTAATTTTCACATTCACTTCCTGTATTGATATTGTACATGTAGATTTTTCTGTGTTGAATACATCATGTTTAACCTATCTGTGCTCCTCTTATTTCAGTTGTTTTTCCCTACTTAATCATAGTGTTTGGCATTACCCCACAACTGATTGCACAATGTGTTGGTGCAATTCCAAATTGGGTAAGATCTCACTTAATGAAGTGGCAAAAAAAAAAAAGTGTAACAAAACACTGGTGGGTGGGAGCCTAGTTTATTAGTACTGTGCTAGGTAGTAGAGTAAAGCGTTGAATGTATAAAATGTGAAGCACTGCCCTTAATATTTGTTGAGTTGGGGAACATAGGGCACAGAGGATCTTTTTTCTTTTTGAAAGTGTTTTAATTCTTTTTCTGTTTTAATTTTTTAAATGGCCAGTATTTTATAAAATCCTGTAATATTTTGAAAAAGCATGACAAAGACGGCTATTGGGAAGCTCAGATTTAATCATTTATTTATTTTATTTTATGTCTTATGGCGAGGTTCGGGCCATTTGGCCCACTCTTCCACCTAACCGTGATTTAGTTGAGGGAATTGGGAAGGAGAAATGTTGGGTTGCCAGGGAACTTATGGTGCCGAACCAACATTTGTCTGAAGTAGGTGAGGGAAACTCCAGCTGAAAATCTCACCAAGCAGGTTTTAACCCATCCTCTACCATTCAACAGTATCGTGGAAGCGATGATACTGCCCCTAGACTACCGCTGTCATTATAAAAATAATTTTAAATAAATTTTTAGTAAATGAATGAAGATAAATTTTTCTCAACTAATTAGATAAGTTAATTTAATATGTTTATTTAATGAAATTTATTTTAAAATATATTAAAAAATAAAAGTACGTTATGTATTTGTTTAAAAAAAAAAGTATATATGTTGGGCCCGCGCTTCTGGGAAGTGTGTCATCATATCTGTCATCGGTAGCGAGCGATGTCCATTGCTTCAGCGTGAAACATTCCACAGAACAAGAACATGACCTGTAGGTCAGCGTCTAGCGGATATAAGGGAAGGAACTGGTTTCATTCACGACGAAAGTCGATTTAAACTTATAATTATTTTGCCAAACGAATTTTCACAAAATTGACACTTATGTCATTCGATTCCTGGTAGTAGAAACCCTCTGTAACGGGAAAATCCCACCATAAGTTAACGAGATAGTCGATTTAAACTCATAGTATAATAAGAGTAAGATACGTTACGGTTTAGTCTTCTATGACGACCCGTTCCCTCGGCAATGGCGACATAGTAGTAAAAAGTTGTCTTTTACAACTCTGCAGACGAGGAAACTGACCATGTACTTATTCCAATTTGAAAATATTAATTAATTTTATATTAATATTTTAATTTAAACCTATTAAAATTGTAAAAATTAAATAGTTATTTTAGTTTAAACAATGTCTTCATCTAAAGTCCAAGTTTAGCTTCCAATGTGTAAAAAATTTCAAACCCGTTTCGGAAATTTTTAACATTTAAATTAGTGAAATGGTAAAACATGTTCCTATGACAATCTTTAATCAACTTTGGTGAAATAAATCTAAACAAGCTTTTCTGGGTCTTAAAATGTCTTATTCAACAAAAAAGTCATGTTTAATATCTTAAATCAATTAATGTTATGTTTAAATAAGATACAACGTTAAAATAATACAAATATAGACCGCTTAGTTGTGATAAAATTAAAAATATTGATAGTTAATATCTTTTCTGCCTTGGAACTTAATATTTAACTAAACATTGAACAGTTGAAATATCTACTTGACAACGAATTTACGAAACGAATCCAGTCTTCTTGGTGTATTTTTTCAACACAATATTTTCACTACTTATAGGAATTTCTCTGTGTTAAGACTTGCAAGACCATTAAGCTTATTTTCAGCCAGTGTTCCGTATGTAGGTATTGATTCGACGGAGGGTCGTTCTGCTGTGCTCGTGGTAATAGGAGTGGTAGCAAATATCTTGACCAATATTTGGGTTTAATGTTTTGTCACTATAATGTGTTTTTGTTTGAAGCAAGCCAACACCATTCTTGTGGATACTGTCTTCTGGTACACCGGAATACAGAAAGGTTGTAAGACCATCTTTCGTTGTAAATGTTCCAAAATCCTGCCACCATATTTCGCTCAGTACCAGAATATCCAATTCGTACCTTCCTTTAATGTTCGTATATCCAATTTTCCGACATCCAATTTTCATAGCCTTTGTCAAAGCGAAAATCGTCTGAGGTCCGGGTCAGATATTTCTCTTTACATCAGTGTTTGTAATCAGAAGTATTTAAGGAGTAGACATGATTAGACCATCACCCCCGAGGTCACCGGTGGGTCTGCCACCTTGAGGTTTGAGCACCTGCCCGTCTGCGTAGAAGGAGTGCAGACATGCAAGAGTATTTCCACTCTCGCATGAATGAAGCTATGGTTATCCCGTCAATTCTCGGTCACCATTTCCTCGTTTGTGAAAACAGAGTCCACCACGAGAAGGTGAGGCAGGCATTTGGGTTGGATAGGCTGTAAGTTGCGTGTCACGACGCCTTGGACCCTTGTCCTTTAACTTTCAATAACTTGGCAGACTTTTGAGCGGTCATAGTACCCACTTCATCTAGGTTGTACACTTCGGTTTCATTGCCGAACACCTTGCCTAGACATAATATTTTCTAAATTGTCAAAACTCATTTCACATAGTCATGGTTGAATGTCGAGACCCGACTCAAACTGCATCCTTCAGGCGTTCTGAGGCTATTGGGACATCTTTCCTAAAGCTGTAAAACCATTCGATTCCTGACAGCTTTGTTTCGTGCCACTTTTGTGGCACTTTCATGTTATTCTTAATTGTCACTTCCGAAGCTAGTCTGTTTGTACCTAGTATGGTAAGTTCATAGAACATTTTGCTGCATTTCGTGAAATAATCAACCAAGTCCTTCTCTTGAGCATCCACGAAAATTTTTCACACAGAATTGGTGGAAGTGTTTCAGTGCAATAGGATCTTGAGACGATATTTTTATTTGTTTGTGGTATCTTCATAGGATTGTAAAAGGTATATTCGTTGATCTTGAATCAGCTATTACTTTTTTCCCATCGGATATCATTTTTAAAGCAACACCCATTTTAGCTACTGTGTGGAGATCAATATTGGTTTGTAGTTTTGTGGCATTTTACCTAAAAACGTTCTGATAAACAGTGGTTTTGATGCTATATCTCATGGTTTATTTCGCAATCCACTGTGACCCAATACAAAGCGATTCACTGTCCCCCATTGATGGAAATTGTAGTAAAAAAGTCATAGAAATGTATATATTTGACGTGAGACTAAAATAGAGTAATACAATTCCTCTACATACGCTAAAAAATACCAAAACTTATTCAATTCTTCACAACTGCAACTCTTCGAGAAGCTAAACGTTTTTACAAGACAAGCAAAAAATTATATCGTACTTACTCGGTGACCGCTGCGCTGCGACATGGTTTTCTACTTCTACACTGAAATGGCAATTAGTTCGGTAGCTGGAGGACTGTAAGAGCAACTATGTCGCCAGCGCGTACGCCAGCCAGTGCAATACATGCAGCGCTGTAGTAAACGATCCACTTAAACCCACTCACCCCAATGAGCAATCTTCCATAACAGTTCGGTTTACTACGCCCTCCCTTATCTATGTTATAATACATATTCCTTAGTCCTTAGAATAGCCTTAGCGAGATAAATTTTGACAAACAGTCCAGATATCACGTATGGATATGTCAACGGTTGCTTTTACTTGGCGTTTGCTTCGCATTGCTAAATATTATCGTCCCAATTGTGAAACAAACATGGAATCAGGGTCTAGGATCAATCATAATTGCGCTAATGGTGATACAACATTGTGGTCTGGGTTTAGTGCCAAGTACTTTCCCGTCATCCAAGCAGCACCCGTGTATGAGCATTAGAAGGACAAGCATTGGAACCCAGAATGCAACTTGCGAATCCAGCAGACCAGCAGTACACAAATAGTGAAGACCATTTGGATTTCGTAGAACTTAACTGATAGCTATAGTTGCGAATAATTCAAAATTTATTCGTTGCTCCTGCTTTGTTCTTGTGAGTACTTGCATTCATTAGTGACAAGTGGGCCATCATATTATTTGACCATTTACCTTTTCTGGACCTTGCAAGTTGGGTAAAAAAAGTCAAATTTTTGAATAAAATTTGATCTGGAATATTGTATAGATGTTCGAGATAACAAACTTGAGCGTGGATTGTCAGTTTTTTCAGTATTAGTATATTTCAATTTTGAAAATTGAACTAGAAAAGGAGTCAAGTCACGAGTGTTACCGCGCAACGAAAAGACTGTACGGAGCAAAATGCTTCATGGTACTCGTCTTCGAGCTCAGAAACCCACTTAGGAAGTAATGAATTTCTAAACTAGATATAGAATAATAAACATGCTGTTGCATATTGATTCCAATTATGCTGTTGTATAATTTGCTAGTAAGTATTGATTCCAAGTATTGATTCCAATTATGCTGTTGTATAATTTGCTAGATGTATCTGGCATTGCTTCCACTTACTTGTACCATGCTCCTTCCTTTATCTAAACTGACCTCCCTTGGTCACCTCTTGTTCCTTTCGATCCCGACGCTATTAGAGCTAGGGTATCTTTCATTTTCCTCTTCTTCTCTTTCCTCTATTTCTTCTTCTTCCCCTCCCCCCAGGGGGCTTACATCTAGTAAGTACGTGTTTGGCGAACACGGGGCCCAGAGCTGAGTTTGGCATTGCTTCCACTTACTTGTGCCACGCTCCTTCCTTTCTCTTAACTAACCTCCCTTCGTAACCTCTTGTTCTTTTCGATCCCGACGCTATTAGAGCTAGGGTATCTTTCATTTTCACCTTCTTCCCTTTCCTCTTCTCCTCTTTCTTCTTTCTCCCGCAGGAATCTCAGTTTCGAGTGAGTATGGGCTTGGCAAACCCACGGTTCCGAGCTGGGGACTGGTATTGCGCCACCAGTCCTCGGACACCGTAAGCTTTGGACATGCTTCAGCGACCTCCATTGGCGCGATGGTGGAAAGT
>NNCF01125975.1:468924-520818 GCA_002313205.1 Laupala kohalensis | reverse complement strand
CTTTTCTCACTGCAAAGTGATGGAAAGAACATAATGTTTTGCTGGGTTCCCGGACACGTGGGTATCAGAGGAAATGAGGAAGCAGACGATTGCGCAAAGACCGGCATGCCTCAGGAATCGCGTGGATTTCTCCACGATTCCTAAACTAGATCTGTTAAATTCCATCAAGTTGAGGATTCTGAGTGAATGGAGCAATGAGTGGTTAGCTGTTGAAAGGAATAAGCTCCGACTTATCAAATCTTCTGTTAAGTCATGGAGCAGTTCCTGTAGGCCAGCCCGGCGCGACGAGGTCTTGCTGACCCGCCTGCGCATAGGACATTGTCCTCTCACTCATAGGTATCTCTTACTACTTGATGATGAACGCGTTTGTGAGGAGTGTAACTGTTCTCTGACAGTGCGTCACCTACTAACTGATTGCAGAAGATACTCAAGTATACGGAGACAAATTGATCTGGCTGCAGATTTACCAACAATTCTCGGAAATTAAACGGTTAATGTTAACAAACTATTGAATTTTATGATCGGGGCTCCTCTCACAAGTTCTCGGGAGGGTTTAAAAAATTTTCATTCCCTTTTCATCTTTACTATCTTTTTTGTTTTCATCGTTCGTTTCTGTAATTCGAAAATATAATATTTAAAAATTGTTTTCCCTTTTTTTGTGATATAATGTATTTTTATTCTGTTTTCTTTTTTTTCATCTTTCTATTTAGATATTTGTTGATTTCAGGAGGGTTTTTTAGTGGGTTTGGTCGAGATATTCGGCGAGTCCCACACACGGGGAAGAGTCACTACGGCTCTTCTCTATGGTGCGAAACTGCATTTTCCCTACTTGCAAGGGCTCTAATGACCTTTGCTGTTGACGAGCCCTAAAGCCCCACAAAAAAAAATTGATTCCAACCTGCTAATTGTACTTAACAACTCTTATGGGGAACGATTCACGGTAACACTCATGGCATGTGTAATGGGTCAATAGAAAACAATTCTTGATTTACGAATGCTTTTTATAAAAAGTATAAAAGCTCTCTTGAAAAATGAATAAGTAAATACTTACTTAACTGCTATTTCTAAGAAATATTTAAAAAACACATGACTTACATATATGACTTAGTAAATCACATTTTATGAGTATCACGTAATAAAATCGTACATTAAATAAACATGCCAAACACCCATAAAATTTGAAACAAATATCTACATGATGGACCACATTGTAATTGCGTTATTTATCACACAAATTTCTATTAAATATCGTTAATTTTCGTTCACTTTAACCGACCCTGGGAATTTATGAAAAGAACTCACTTCGCTTTGAACACTATCTTGGGGTCAGGCAGCATTCCCAAAAACTGTATGTAGTTGATATCATCTCTATCCATTCCGTAAAGGGTTCCTTTTTCTCCCACTACTTTAATAAATCTCACATTGACATTTCCATCATCATCAATCCCTCTTAAGTACACGACTACATACTTGAAGTTAGTAGCGTTCCTCGAACCACCAGATAATGTTATAAGGACACGGACACCAGCCTTAATTGACTGTAATCAGTTTAATGTACGATTGGCTCGTCATTGTCGGGAAGAAAAACGTCTACCGCAGTCACTGCTCTCATCTTGAAAACTATCGTTGTCATTGTCCTGTGAGGATTCCATCTGAGGAGAGGTAGTAGTGGTCCTTTCACAAAGACTCAGTGGTTCATCTTCAACTAGAGTAGCAGTTCTCCATTCTGCTTTACTTTTATGAGTCAAAGGCAAAGACTATGCTTTAGTTTTTCTTTAGTTTCATGCCATTGATAACTTTTTTGTAGCATTAACAACAATAATCTTTATTTTGGCGAGATTCAGAGTCTGATCTTCCGTCAAACCATTTAAAAGATTTACATTTTAAAATTGGGAATATCGTATTTATATTCAACTTGTAGGCGCTCACCTGTAGTTTACGACCTTTGGAATTTAAGTCTCAAAACAATTTCCTTCGACAGCATCTTACCCTGTCGAACAGCTGCTTGTCTGTTTCTTCCTATGACACGCCTACCTCTCTTAACATTTCATGAAGTCTGAATTGGTTGGGGGAATAACTAGATCGTGCGGTGAGGTTCTCTAAATGTTCAAAATATTGAACATTTAGAATTAGAAGTAGGTACAATTAATATTATTGACATTAATACTTCTTTTGGAGTAGTAGTGATACAGTAGTAGCTCTTGTGATGGTAGCACTCGTGAAAAGGGCTCTAACGACCTTGCCGTTGACGAGCCCTAAAGTCCCACAAAAAACACTCGTGAAGTTTTCCCATAAAATCATTACTCCTAATCTAACCAAGTGTTGGACAGATATGAGAGGTTACCATCAAATAAATGTCCCTAAATTATTTCTTTTGCAGTTATCATTCACATTTTTAACTGAACAATGCTAAATACAATAAAGGTAACACTCATGATGAATAGTTTTTGTGACATTTCATGTTTTTTGGATGAAAAATCTGATTGTCTCCTGTCAGATCCTTCCTGTTCCAAAGATACACGTGGACTGATAGCTGGCATCACAAGCAAGAATTACCAGGATCTTTCCCGCCATTCCAATGAGCAGTGTTGTCCAGAACTGCCGGTAACATTCGTGCTGAAATTTTTTCATCAAACCTTGGAGACAAACCTATTTTTCTGCTTTGCTCTCTAAGTATTAGAGGTAACTAAAAACATTCATACTTCGAAACACCATCCCCCTTAATACAGCGAAATCCCCCTTAATTAATACTGAGTGTTTCATTTCAAAACGTTATGAATTTGTACCCATACCTCGGGAACAGTAACACTCATGACATTTGTTTGCTTTACATAGAGATATTTTTTCTATGAGGATGTCCTAGGTTAATTTTAATGTTTCCATTGAATTCCTTTCAAAAATGCCTTCAAATTAATACCAAACTTTTTAGGGGTCTGAAAAACTATGAGAAAAATGAATGTAAATACCGAGTCATCAAATGGCCAAATAATATGAGAATGACCCAAGTACTTTTTCTACCGTCATGTACTTTCAGTGAAAAATGTGGTGCCATAATATGAATATATTGAGGAATGTAAAATGTTTTCACGAGGTTCGAAGTATTACTGATAGCCATATTTTGGGATGTGGTTCACGTAACATACATTATTAAATGATTCATATGTAATACACAATATAAGTAATATCAAACATAATACTCATGCTTTGACAAAGCAAAACAAATAAAATTATTTATTACATGTCTTTTGGTGAGGTTCAGACCATGAGGCCTGCTCTTCTACCTAACCGTGACTAGGGTGATGAAATTTGGAAGGAGGGTGGGTTGATGGGTTGCAGGGGAACTTATGGCACCAAATCGACATTTCTCTGGAGTAGGTTAAGGAAACCCCAGCTGGATATCTCACAGTTCGGCCGAGAAGGGTTTGAACCCGCTCAGCGGCTTCATGGAAGTGGAGACGCTATCGCTAGACCACCGCTGTCGGTATTAAAATAATATAATAATAATAATAATTTTATTACTGCAATTGGACTGTCATGCCCGGTGGCAGAAATTAAATACATAAATATACATCAACAATTTACAACAACAAAAATAAAACGAGGATATCCAAAATCATACATGAATTAAAATAAGAATGTGTTAAAATAAGAGTATATTAAAATAAGAAAAATATTAAGATGAGAAATGTATTTAAAAAATACAATATATACTATTTAAAAACTAAATTTCATAATTTAATTCATGAAAAAAAATTAAGTATTAGTAAGTACAAAGGTATAACAATATAAAATATAAATTTGCATAACATGAGTATTGAAGAGTATTAAATACCAAATATTAGTCGAGTATTAGCATGGCATATCTGAGTTCTTGAAACTTGATCCGAAGAAGGGCTTTGTAAATATGTCAGCCAAGTTGTCCTCCAAAGGGTAATGCTTTATGGTGAACCACTATTGGTTGAGTTCAACATGGATGAATTGTACTTTATTTGAATGGTGACTGTTTATTGACAGTTAACCAGATTAAATCATTCTCATGGCACTGTGGTTGTCTGCATATAGAGTGACTTGTATTTTGCCATCAACCAATTCCTCGATCCGAGTCTACATACATTTCATTTCAGAGCAGCATTGAGCGGTTGCGACATATTCTGCTTCTGGTGATGATTTGCAACTGTCTTCTACTTTTTAGAACTCCATATGACAGACCCGTTCCCATGCATGATAATGAAACCTGATGTATTTTTCTTGTCAGTTCTATCACCGACAAAATTTGCATCACAGAATGCATGACTGTAGAATATCATCCTTCTTGATTGTTGAGTATTTGATGCCGTTGTTTTCTGTACCCCTCTGGCTCCTTATGTTTCTCTTGACATTTTTACATCTTCAGAAGTTCATATATCTGCTTTTAAATCCTATGACAAAACTTATATCTAGTCTAGTCTTGCAAGATTAGTAAAGAAGAGTTCCTACTGCTTCTCGATAAGGGTACTCCTCATCTTTTTGGTTCATGTTTTCATCAGCCATTTTCTTTTACCACAGGAGAGGAGCTTAGCGAAGTCCACTCTTCTATAACAGACACACTTTTCCAGGGTGGTTGTAACCTTCGGGAAGCTGCATCAGAATTTCTTTATTTATCTCTTTGTAGGAAAGCCGACTTAAAGTCAAAATTGCAGTATTGGAGGTTTTTCATGGAACCAATGGCTAGAAGTACTCTTAAAGATCTGTACAATAGCGCTACAGGTGTCCTTGTAATCATGCTGATATTTACTCTGCTTACATTCTCTGGTTACAAGTAATGCTCTGTATCTTCCATCTTCTTTCTTCTTGGGTACCCATCGACTTTTCATGACCTGTTTGCCTCATGCATATTTTTTTTATCAATAAGTCTTCAAGTTTAATTCTTCTCCAAACATCGTTAGCCTTTTGCCACTTTCTCTTGCTGTCTTCTCAGTACTGTTAAGACAGTCTTCAAAAGTCATAAAGGCTTCTTCTTCGCTTGTAATCTAGATCATTGTCTAGATTAAGAATGAAGTCATCAAATTTTCTGTCTTCTCACTGCTGATGATCTTCTAATTTGATTTGGATGTATTTCTTGTTCTCTTTTTCTTCTTCAGATTCTTCGGCGTCAGTTTGTTGGTCTACTTGATCAGTTTGTTGTTTTTTCACTTGTTTGTTGACCTTCTTCATCTGTTGCATTTTCATTTTCACATTTTCACTTCACATTTTTAATATTTTTGACATTTCAATAATTTTTTGTGGTACCTGTACACAAATCAGGATTTGTCTTGAGATTTTGAAAACTTACACATACACGTTTCCTTTGGTACTCCAAGATATCTTCAGAGTTGTTGGTTACCAATGTCTCATGTCAATGTCAACCATGTACAGGCCATTTTCTCCTTTGGTACCTTTAATGATGGAGTATTTGTTTATTATCTCTCCTTTGTCTTTGGTAAATTGCACCATATTATCATGCTCTGTTATGGCATTCACTGAAAGCAGTTTTCTAGACAAACCTGGAACATAAGTTACATTATGGTTTATTATATCTGTGGTTTCTATTTTACCGTCTATTTTATGGCCTAGTGTTGCCTTTCTTAGCAACTCACATCAGATTGGTTGTCTTCCATTTATCCGATAAGGTATCTAGATTATTTGTTATGTGGGAAGAACAAGTAAAACTGGGTTTTGATGTTGATTTTACATTCTTGGACATACATGCTATCGTTCTTAGAGCATACCACCTGGAAACAGATTTTGTCATCTTCAACTATATCTGCTTTACAGTTATCTTTCTGTCTTGTGCTGTTTTCTTGTCTTGAATATAAGTTTTTAGTACGTTATTTGCAGTAGGTTTCTGGATGATTGTTTTATTTTTACAGAAATTGCAAACAGGATAGTCATTACTACATTCAGATCTCATTCTTTAACGATTTTCCATAGGATTTTATAAATACCATAGGGGTTTGATTTATATTTTTGTATTTGTTAGTTTGCCCTTTTTATTGCTTGCTTTTATACTCCTTCTGTCTTGAAACCTACTGCTGGCTCTTCTTTCTTCTTCAGTGTACAACTTTGCTTAAAGATTATCAACGATTATCTCTGATGCTGGCATACGATTCCAAGCTGTCGGAAAATGTCTAAATGACTCTGGTAGGGACGGTATTATTTTTCTAAAGGCACATAGTGTATCAAATCTTTGTCTTTATCCCACTTATAGTTGAGCAACTCCGTCATCTGTCATTGTTTGGTTTGAGCAGTATCTTTTCATATGTCTTCTTTCAAGTGTCGAACATCTCTTTCGATGTCTTCTTTCTGAGAATATGGGTCTTTATTGTAGGATATTCGGAGATTGTATCCCCTTGCCTTTGCATCCTTGACTCTTTACTCCTTAACCTTCTAAATTGCATCAGCAGCGGGCACTTCACTTCCATTCACAACGTCCAGTAGCAACTTGCTCTCAAAAAGGGTATTTATTTATAGTTCCCACAATCGATATGTAGCACTTTTCTTGAGTTTTTGGATGATATTTGTTATGGATTTGGATGCTATATCTTCGGTCATGGTGGCGTGTGCGTGGTGGCCTCTTGCACAATACTTTAATTCAAGGTAAATTTCTACATTCAGACAACAGTAGAACTATTTCGATTACCTGAACCCTTAACCTGCTATTGTATTATTGTTTTGAGGCATTTATTTATCTTTATTGAGGCAGAATTGATAGGATGAACAAGGATAAACTTGAGTATTATTACATCACAGTCAAGCTCTTTTCCACGACTTGCTAGTGTAGGTTTATTTTTCGTAGTCAATATGTGAATACAAAATTAATTGAAATGTTGCCAACCTAACAAGGCAGCAGAGATGTTTTTCCAAATATTTTGACTCCACGTGATTTATTTTGCGGAAACTGATTTACTGATGGTTGAAACGAGCGCGTTGTGACGGTTTGGGAAATTGGACATGGCTATATTGCGGAAATTTTTCGTAGCAGACGTTTAACCATTAGCTCAGTTCCGTTAATTGAAAAAATGAAACGAATAACTGAAGGAATAAATCGCAACACAGGTGTGGAGTTGTTCTTACTAGTCGAGGCAAACAATCGAATGTCTGATGTAGTTTGATGAGCTCCAAAAAAACTTAAAATGTCAAACGTGAAGTATTTGTGATTTTTTCATTTATTTATTATTTATTATTGTGAATGAAATGTTGCTAATGGTTGTTAAATTTAGATTTATCGGTTGAATAACTGGAAATAATGTAATATTTCCATTAATAAAAATAAAAATTAATAAATAATTTTTAATACATGAAAAATTATTTTTAGTACTTAACTCACGTTTCACTCGTACACGGTGTCATAAATTTTAACTTCATCGCTTGTTGCCAGTATTGTCCAGTGGTATTTTTATTACTGTACGCACTTTCATTACTTTTTGTTTGTTAATTTAACTTACTTTTAGTGTATCAATTGATATAAATTAATACTTGCTTATTAACTTGCAAGTCGACTTTTCTCCTATGGTAGTGTGCTGACCATCAGCGTTAGTTCTAACATTCACGTTTATGTCTTTGAAATAATTTGTATTTAATTTATTTTTCCGTCAGTAAAATTCATGAATGTTTTGATAGTGGTATTTTGACTGATGTGTAGTAATGATTGTGACAACCACGTGTCGTGACACAATTTTTTCATTGGCTGTCACTTCATTGTTGCAGGCAAAAATGCTAGAAAACTAGAGCATACGATACTATATCTCAACTCTCTCATGTGATCATGCTACATGTAAAACAAAAAAGTTCTTATCAAATTAGTACAACAACGTTTTCTCGGTTCTGGGTGATTGTAAAATGACGAAATTGGTCTTGTTATGAAGCTGATGATAATGTGAGGCCAAGTTTTAAACAATACATTACCTACGTGGTATCATATATTTTTTACTGGTTTATATTTATTTGTCTGTTGTTAACCGCAACAAGGGTGGAGTAGCGAGCGGCGGGGATTGTGCGGTGCTGCCGCGATGACCGGGTCGCCACGTGCAAACTGTACTCTGGAAGGTAAATGCAACAGACATCTTGAGAAAATATAAAACATTGGGAAAGTGGTGGACTAATAGAACTCGTGCCCTTTGTTGACCATATTGTGATAAACTTGAAGTTCATCTGAATCATCTGAAGGATATAACAGTTCATCTGATAGAAAAAATGAAGACGATGACTCAATTATCAGGTTGGTAAATTTGTAAATACTTTACATACGTCAAAAATTGTAAGTTGAAGAGTGCTTAGTAAAGTACAAACTTTGTAAATATCTTGTACCTACACAACTGCTGCACAGCCAGCACAATATTTTTACACATTTTTCACAACTGATTTTCAACATGAACATTTTAATGTTTGGACAAAGCATTGCAATGCATGATGACGTAGACTACTTGGAAATGTTATCAACAATGTACAGAAGTTGCTTTCGCTGAAAAATAACCTTTCACAAGTTCAAATGATGAAACGAAAGATGGTCAATATCCTGTGTTATGACAATATAAATATGAATAATGACTACATGACACTGTATACAGTACATATAAGAAAAACAACAAAACAATGAACAAAAATGGACAAACATAAACACGAATCCCATTATGCTTCCAGATTCACAAATCAAACAGCTAACCTAAATACCGATTTTACTATCATCTGCTTTAAAAACAGCACTCTCATACAAAATTCCAATTCTAATTTCACTCCTTTATGGGTGGATGTTCGTAAAATCCTTTCTTAGCGGACATTTTCAATAATTTTTCGTCTCACGCTCTTCCCAACCCCCACAACTAGGGTTGTCGTGCACCTCACGTTGTCTGAAAAATTACATAATATCAAAGAACTACGATTATTCATCTCAGAATACACAAAAACCATTCGCTCGACCCTAATACAGGTCTTTCTACGTTATCATTACGTATCGCTCTCCCCACCCCCAGCTCTGAGGATGCCATGTCCCAATGTGATCTGAGCTTGACTTAATGGCATCAACAATTTAATTAAACATATCATAACCCTAAAACTATGGATCAGATGCATTTTTTTTAAAATCCAAAAGTAGTTTTCAATTAACGCATGAACCCATTTCCATCTCCTTCCAAAAAGTCGCTAGTGGTGTCATTCTTTGACGAGGGTTGAATTTAGACGTACACGATATCGGGTTTTTCCTGTCGACTCAGCGACGCCGAGAACTGTGGACTCGTCACTGGTATCTGTCATGTTGGATTATTCTTCCATGGCATTCCCTTCTCTAGGGGTGCTGGTGTTTATACGCGCTGATTGTGAATTTAGGAGTCTTTGGGGATGCCATTTCTGATTTCTGCGGCCCCGAAAACTATGATCTCAATATTAGTATCAGTCATTTTCGTTAATAGTTACATTTCAACCCCTTCTTATCCTCTTCCCAAAAACGTATATTCCGTCCTAGGGGGTTATCATGGACTTAAGCGGCATTGTGAGTGTGACTCTGCTCTTTAACGTACTAAAAAATGATGTATTCAACAGCAATATCGAGATTAAAAAATATTTATTTTTGCCAGAAACCTCGGGCGTGTGCTAAAAAATTTGCCGAAGTTTCATCTCTATCGGATGAATGGTATAAGAACACGTAAAGGACATACTAACAAACATTCATTCATTTATATTTTTTATACAGAGATAAAAAGTGAAAGCTATCTGAAGAGAAATAAGAGATAAATATTTTCCTATTTATTAGTGGAAGAAGTTAAGCGAACAGTCTTAAAGGAGTGGCAGAAACGCATACAAATTTAAAATAACAACACTTCAGTTATTTATTGTTATTGAGGTAAATCTGTTTTATTAAAAAATATATATCCAAATCACCCAAAGTGATAATATGACTGAAAGTAAAAAAAGTTACCCAAACAATTGGAACGCAATACAACTCTCTGAAATCAGCTGATACTTTTATACGCCCAGATGTTATCTCAGAAAATATTCTACTATTGATGGCGTCGGCCATTCCCGAAAAGACACCTTTATGCCATAAGAAAAGAATATTGTGGAAATAATTAATTATCCACTCACCAACGTTTTCGTAGTTTCGTGCATAGTAACAGGTATAATAATAATGGAGGAAAAACGACTATTTACATCAATTTTTCTAGATCCATTGGTTCAAAGAAAAATTATTATAATCAGTTATGAAGGAATATTTTTGGAGGTTTTTCAGTGAAGCAAATTTATATTATTAGTAATACATAATTTGTGTTTTGCTTGTCGAAACTACTGCGGAAGTGTCCTTTTCTTACATGCATTATGAACCAAAACGTAGAAGTAGTAATATATGTAATCGTTTATGCCGTCCTTCCTATTCAAACTTCCTAGCTGTTCCAAACTGTCCCTTGCATATACAAACTTTGTAGCCCTTTGTTTCACCACTTATAAAACACTTTGGCATGATGGCAAGCGACTACTTTTCTAGGTAGAACAACGCATACTTTTTAATCTGTACGACACTATTATAGGGGCTGAAACACACTTTGATTAAAATAACAAAATACAAAACATGTAAGAAACGCACTGGAGTACTTTTAGTAATATCGTATTTTTAGTAAGCTTGTTGTGAATAATTCTTTTAATTTATAGTGAGCAAGGTCTTCATGGAAATAAATATGTTACTCCTGTTCACAAAAAGAAGCGATGATCACCTTTTACTGACATTGACAATTCTTCTCAAGAAGTCACATTAGTGTGTTGGAGTGGAACGACGTTCCTTAAATTTTTAAAGGGAACACGTTCCGGGGCAATTTTTTGAAACGCATATTGTGAATATAATTTATCAGAACTAAGTATTACCTTGACAACAAAACACTTGAGAAAAGTAAAATACAATTACATTGTTCGGAAATGTTGTTTAATGAAAACAATATGTCAATCCGAACAATGTAATTGTATACTTTTCTCAAGTGTTTTGTAGAAGACTTAACTAGTAAAAGAAAATTTTCCCGTCCTGAGCGAGGAAATGGCTACTCAGGGCAGATACCTACAGTAGGCATCTTCTTAAAATTATTCAATTAGTTACGGTCTATAATCTATGCAAATCTATGAAAAGAACACAAATGAAAAGTACATTATCCGAACAACTTTATTGTTAAACCCATTTAAATTCCATTGCAAAAATATTAAAGAATATTCGAAGAACTGCTCGGCTCAGTTCCCTTTCCCTTAATTTCACAAAACAAATAACTATTTCTTAATATTAAGAACCAATGAAAATGCATATGCACCTCCGCAATTCTTCGTGAGGTATTATTTAAAAACACTTTTGAAAATAGATAAATCAGATTTCTGAGGTAGTGAAAGTGTAATTGATTCATTGCGACTTTTTTTTCAAACATTATTCGCTAACTGTTATCCGATACTTGGTTTATTAATTATGCAAGATGACAATATTGCAATATGACAATATGCAAGATGACAAAGCGCAAGTAAACAATATTAAATAATTTTTTGAATCAAAAATTAAAATCTGAAGATAGAAATGAAAATGAAAAAGTATGTGAAACAAATACTAACATGGGTACTCGTTCATCATCAATATCGAGACATGAAAGTTCTTGTAAAAGTGAAATGGTGAATGAAGAATCTTCGACTGAATCAGAAGTATCACCGAATAGGACCTTTGTTTGGAATAGTGATTTATGGAGTGGGAAGAGAAAAAAAAATCTTTGGCTGACACGTAATGACGGAAAATTGGGATGTTTGACATGCGCTAATGTGAAATATTTAGGACCTTCTAAAAGTCTGAGGGTTTCTCTTTCAATGGAATGGTGCTCGATACTGGTTTCCTCTTGGGAAAGATAGGAGTTCGGAATTGACTTCTTGGCGCAAAAAAATCTTTAACCATTTTAATAGTACTTCCTTCATTGAAGCTGAAAAAATTTAAAAATTATCGACTGAACAAAAATTAGAAAATCTATTCGACAATATAAAATATCGCGAAGTGTAAAGTATTCAGGACAACATATTACTTAGCTAAGAAGGATCGATCATATTCTGATCATTTTGAATTACTTCAACAATTATATGAAGCTGATATTGCTTATGGTTTGAGTTCAAAGGTCTAATGCGTTTAATATAATGACATTGCTTATAAAACGAGAAGAAAATTGGTTAAAGAAATTCTAAATGTTCGCGGAAATAAATCGATAATGATTGATGAAGCTACTACTCTCAATAAAAAGTCAGCATTGATTTTTTTAATAGGTGAAGCTAAAAACCCACATTATTTGTTTCTTGATTTAGTAGAATTAACGGATCAGACAGCTTTTACTGTAATATATTCTCTTTAAAAGTAATTATTTGCAACGCCATTTAATATTTTTAACAAGCGATGTTGCGAATGTTATGTCAGGCGAAATTTCTGAGATCAGAAAACGTTTATTAGACACATTTCGGAACTTAATCCTTTGGCATTGTGTAAATCATCGGTTAGAATTGTCCGTGGGAGAGACAATATCAGGGGTGCACGGGATAAATCATTTTCAAATATTTATGGATAAGTTATGCAGTCTATATAGTCAATCACCGAAAAATTGAAGAGAATTAGAAACATGCGGTCAAGCCATTGAAGAAGTAGTGAAGAAAGAAAATCGGAAGAACATTTAATGTGCGATGGGTAGCTAGATTCGTTTCGATCAGCAAAATGCAGTATGGCTAAATTTTGCCTCATTATGTCCTCATTTGAAAAAGGTGAATAGCATGAAAAGACATAAAAAGCTATGTTTGTTGGACTTTATAATCGAATTTCATTGAAACAATTTGTTTTAAATTTAGCTCTTAAGTATGATGTATTATTCGAAATATCTATTCTTTCTGAATCATTACAAAATCGAAATGTTACAATAGTCTTTGCAGATAAATTGATTCTCCTTTGTATTAAGCATTTAAAACTTTTAAAAGATTCTTCAAAAGGAGATAAATTAGTAGACACTAAACATGCTATTGATAAAATGAAGCTAAACTCAATTTATTTAACAAATAATGAAAGAGTGAGTATTATTAATAGATATTAATTTTTAACTAGTTAAACAAACAATTTCAAACATAAATTGCTTACTGACAAAGATTCTGGTACAGGCGTAAAAATTATCAACGAATTAAAGATTCTTGAACCAAACGAATGGCCTTCAGATATCGATTTACAATTTGAAAAATTGAAATAGAATCATTGTGCAAACGCTTTGAAATACCATTAAAAAATGTGTACCGAAATTATTTAGGTAATGGTAGTCGTTCAATTCCTATAGATTTGGAAGAATTGATGTCCTGTGCGAAAATGATTGCGTGTAGTTCTTCAGAATGCGAACGTGGTTTTAGTTGTATGAATTTAATATTGACTGATAAGAGGTCGCGTATTCTTATGTTTCAAGTTTATTATTTTTTAAACTACATGGTCCACCCTTAAACTCGTGGAACCCAAATTCATAAGTTAAAACTTGGTTACGTAGTCACAGATCTGCAGTAAATCCACGAACGAAAAAAGCATGCACGAAAAATTATGTACATGATCCCGTATGGGAATTTTTGTAAAAATAAAATATAAATATTTATAAACAAATAGGAAAATTGTGATAAATAATTATTTCAAAATTATTATAATAAAATGTAAAAAGTATTGTTTATATTTATCTATTTTTCATTTAATGATTCCTATATACCAATTTTTGATACTTGGAGGACCGGTACCTTTTTATTAAGTAATATACTACTGGGAAGCCATATCATACTTATCTTTAAGCAGTTGTATCAATTTCAAAGATATTAGTCCTTTTACAAGTGTTTATCTGTGTTGTAATATTTTAGGCACTGGTTCGCTTTTTGTCGCCTATTTGAAAGACAGGCAGTGATGCTCATGGTGCTATGGATAGTACACGTTTTGAGAAATGAATCGCAGAAAACTTCATTGTTGGTGTGAAAAGTATGGGATGCCGTATAGTTGTTTTCGATGAATGTTCTTTGTGTGTTTCTTAAGTTCACCTTAATTTTTTTATTTGTAATAAAGTTCTTGTACAATTTAATTTATATTTACCCTATAGAATCTGTTTTATTCAACCTTCATCTTCCGCTTGACAAATTGTTAAATGTTGTAAAATAAACATATTAAACGTATTAGACTTTTTTATCATTTCAGTGAAGTATTAAAATGTTACTCGGTTTAAAATACGAGTGCATCTGACAGATATTCTCAAACATATATTTTAATTAAGAAAATAAGCCGGCAATTTTATATTAGTAATGAGTGTTTGAGTTTGATAAATTGAGAACAGCGCTGCTTCACCGTCAACGATGGTAATTTCCAGCATTTTCTGTGATGGGCAGTTCTCCTGTTAATTAAATAAGGTCAATTCCACGTCAGTATTATTTTCTGGACCAGTTTTATTTCGCACACTTTGTATTAGAAATTAGAGGGAAATTTTGCTTTTACGAAATCAGCGATCGTCATCCTGTGGACCGATGGAAAATTTGTCATGGTCCGCAGAGAAACCTTGCGACTCTTTTCAAATTTTATTGGTTATAAAACAGAAAATTACATTTCTCTTTTTGCTATGTGTCTATTGACGACGTTTTACTTCTCTGCATTTTATATTATTTAATCATAACCAATCTTATTCAACCGAGACGAAATATCATATGAGCTTGAAGAGGATATGAATATATGTCGCAGGTTAGAAGCCCCCTTAAAGCACTCTCATCTCTTCCTAGAAAATATGTCAATGCAATGTCGTAGTTTCGCTTCGTGGCGCTAATTTTGACGCCCTTTTGCTCAACACCCCACTTTCTTATCAGCATCTTCTCGTTTGGATTTTTATTCCTCATCTTTTCTGTTTCTCTTTTTCGAATATTGAATTGCTTATTTAAAAACAGGGCGCACTTTTACTCATCCGAGGGCGCATTTATCCTTTTCCCGGGAGTGCACACCCACCCGCGGGTCTTTGGCGGTGGGTCAGTCCCAGTATGCTTGAAATATTAATTAAAACAAAGTTTTCGAATAATATTTCAAGACGTCTCGTGTTATCTCAGTCTTACAAAATGTTAAGACATGTTACATAAACATAATTTAGTTGTAGGCACAAGACTATGCAGTTTCGTATCAGGAATGGTTTTTCCGTTCTTGTATCAATGTGGTCTGTTTTATTTTAATTTTCTGAAGCTTGTTTCTCTCTCTGCTTAGTTCATCTACAATACTTAATAGATTTCAAGTCTCCCAAAATAGTGAATGAATGTGATCTTGGTTACGCGTAATTGGACCTATTGAAGCGAGGTTCTTTTACACTGGCGTAATTAAGCAAATTTCTCGGTATTCCAGTGTTTCTTGGCTTACCAATTAAAAGATAAGCAAATTATGAGTGAGCACCCCAAATTTGGGTGGATTTGTCCGCTGAGAAAGGAGAAATAAGTAAATAAAAATAAGTATTATGTATTGCGTGTTGATGTTACGTGTTTACTTTTCTTGAAAAGTGAGATTTCGTGCATTTGATGTGTTTGTTACAAGTTTGAGGTAATAAATATTAAAACTAGGCTTCTAGAAGCGCATGGGTGGAATGTCGACGGAGTGTTCTGAACCACGCACCTCGTTCTTCATCAGTTAATTCGTAATCATGCAGCACGTGGACTGCATTCTCCATTCCATTCCGACAGTAACATTCTTCGTCATCCCAGATATTACGTCGGTGCCAGTAATCGTTGAAGTCGCTTTGACCTGTTAAAGCTTCATATACCAAATGTGTTGGTTTGAACCATTTCCAGTTCTAATTACTAAATAATACCTACGGTATAAACCTGTATGTTAATCTTCCTTTTTCCGGTTTTTCCCACTGCAACTCCAAACTCTCACCTAGTTTTTGCTCTATTCTCTTCTTCCGGCTTTTTGTTGTTTTCGTTATCTGTACATTGTTTATCTGTATACCCGCGCCTTGTAGCACTCGATACCGCAGTCAATGTTCATCTCATTCTAGGTCTATAGGGCATAGCCCATGTAATACCAGCATTGCCATTGTGGAAGCACTTCTATACATTCCACTAATATAATAAACACTGTCGTTGATAACTGCTTAGCTTCCGTTTATTGTGCCTTAGCTTTCCCTTTACTATCCATATGGAACCGCAATATATGAAGATAGAGAACATTACTCGATACGATTGTAACATGTGATATTTCTCTAAATTATTCTTGGAGAGCCCTACTATCATCAATCCATTATAAATTTTTGTTATCTTTTTCCAAAAATATTCAATATGGTTCCTGTAAGTCTAATATGGCACCGAGATATTCAATTTCTTTCTTTATTCTCAACCGCCATTCTTTACCATTTACGACTGAATCTCTCTTAGTGTGACCTCTTTTGCTTGTAACCAAACACTATTCCCTCGAATTTTGTTTCTGGTATCCGTAAATGTAAGCCGTCACCAACTTCTTGGAAAGTTTCAAGAACCTGTTGCCTTCTGTCTCCAACTCCGACCAACTAACGAAACATCTATCATTAACGAAAAATCATCCGCATAAGCTATTGTAGGGACACATTCCTACATATTACAGAAACTTCCCGCATATATGTAGGAGCATTTCTACATATTCATGATACATCCCTAATAAGTATCGATGAATCTCCCCCATGAGCCGAAAACTACGACGATGCGCCATGTTGTTTATACTGGTCACTACGACGATCGTCAAACATTCAAGCAAGCATCAGCATACGACACCAAAGAATCCTAATATTGTACATAGAGGAAGACTCCTTGGTTAACATGCGTGCCGCGTGCAACGGAAACGTGCCTCGTTTATCTCTAAATAGACGAGCCTTACACCAGTATTACGTCGTCACGATCGTCACTTGTCTTTGTTTAGCTTATACCTGCTGGTGACGATAATTTCATTCCGCTCCAAACTCTCGAGGTGATAACATCGCAGAGCCGATCGCTCCTCACGAGAAAGCCGAGCCCAGCTGAAGAAATTTTATCTTCAAATCAAGTGATTGAAATATTCCACGAGCTCGAGAATTCTACCAAGTCAAACTCGGTGATAGAACGAATTCGCACGCCAAGCATTGAAGAAAATCTATCTCAGAAACCAGTGACTGAAATATTCTCCAACCTCGGAAATATTTCTAAGTCAAAATCAAATGACAGAAAGATTTCACACGTCAAGTGCCGAATAATTTCTAAGTCGAAATTCGTGATTGAAATTATTTCAAGTATCGTCACGAAGCGTCCCCTTGCGGCCAGCCCTGGGACCCGCTAAGATACACGAAGACGACTTCGACTGGAGGCGCCATCACGTTACTGAACGTCGCACTCCGTCGACCGACACCACCAGCGGTGTCCTCTAACGGCAGAGACACGAAGACCACTTCAACTGGAGGCGCCATCACGTTACTGAACCTCACACTCCGTCGACCGACACCGCCAGCGATGCCATCTGACAACGAAGAAGGATACTCCTAGTAATTGACCACTGACTAGCCTCAAGCGTGAGTTACGAGAACGAGATTCACATTGAACTTTCAACGCTTTGCCGTTTGTCGTCTCGTGCTATCCTTTGTTTATGTCACGACGATTTTATTTAAACAATAAACCTTGTTATTTGAATCTTCTTGAATATTTATTTTGGAGAGGAAGAAACTTTATTGTGAAGCAATAAAAAAAATCTTTCACGACACTATCATTCTGGTCCCGTTCGTTTCCATTCTTTCCAGCACTACATTCAAAACAATGATCCAAAAACATGGGCCAGTATGGCTTCCTTGTGGACAACCTTGTGTCATTCTCCGTATTATTATTTCACTCCCAATGTCTAACAATGCATATCTATCCACCGTGTCTGTTGTAATTGCAACGTAACTCGGGTTTTTGTTAGATTTCATGTTAGCTTTATTACTTAATATCTCCTGGTGTTCTATTTATTTTTCATCAATTATATTTACTGTGTCATAATTTTGTCTTCACAATAAGTTTCTGATCCCCTTGGAGAGTATCGGTAATGAGTATCTGTATCCAACCAGCCTTTGGTGAAGTCTAATCCATCTCGAATTGTGCTCCACATACTTTTACTTTTAATTTTGTTTCTTCCTATTAGATACGGCATATCTCATAAATTCCTGCCTAAACTGTCCTCCAAAAAATCGTGCCCAATCTCCCCCCTTTTTCTTCCGTATGAGCGCTTCATAATTTTTTTAAATGTTCTGTAACGTTTCCTCCCTTCCTCATACTGTTGAGTCCCTGGTTTTTCTTTCTTGTAGGCATGACGTGATCTATTACGTTTTTTCTTCATCATATGCAACTCCCTATCCCACCGTGTTTGACCAAATCTGGATCCCGCAGTAACTTTGAAACAAAACGATGTCATTTTTTGTATTATATCAGATTGCAATTGCGCTATTCTATCATCTATATTCTGAATTTTTAATACCTCTAATTTTACTTACTGTTTCAGTTCATTGAGAGTGAATATTAGGGTATAGTATGCACAGCCCACGGTACATTTTAGGGCCTCTGTAAGGCGCACGGGTATTAAGCCCCGCCATATATATTGTACATTTTTGTTGTTAAAATATAGCCCTTTTGAATTGAATATTCTGAATTTCAGTTTGAATGTTAAAAATTTCTCCCCCTATTTTCTCTTATTCGTATCTTTCCCAGTCCATCTTTCTGTAATTAATAATCTAGTCAACACATTCCAATTTCAGCTCTTCCACGCGGAAGCAAATTATTTTATGATCACAATAAAGAATTTTTGATTGTCTTTTATCTTCTCAGTAAATAACTCCTCCACATCACTATGAGTCTTAATTATAGGCAATCATTATAAATGGATAATTATTGGTTGTGAACCAATAACTGTTTTATGATCACTTGCGATTACATTTTCTTCTCGCCACATCGTTGCTGTCGTAGTCTTAGACCGATTTTGTAATGTTACATCTATTATAGATGATCCATTATCTGTCTTAAAAGTAGAAAGGCCATATAGATTTATAATACTTAAATCGTTTTGTAAAATCAACCTATCAATAGCTTTCCCTCTCTTATTTTCCATTCTATCGCCCAATAAATAGAATAACCCATTCCAATCCCCTGCGAGGTATATATCATCTTGATATCTTTTTAAGACTTCAATTACCTGTCGAAATGTGCGCGTACTTCTCTCATATTGTATGTATATACGAGTATTTATTACTATTTTATGTATTCTATCCTTAGTGACACGTTAAACTTGTACATAATCTATGTCTTTTTTCATATTTTAGCAAAATCAACGTCCAGAATAAAGCACTTCTTTAGTATTCATTTATCGAAACTCTTTCAATGCAACCTCTCGCTTTCGTGTATGCCCAGCTGGACGTTAATCAAATAACCTAGGTCAAATGTATAGGGTGGTACCACATTTCAGGAAAACGATTGATTTTACTTAATTTATGATAACTGGGAATCGGTGCGAGGTAGAAGTAAAATCCAAGGAAATAATCTTACTTGTTGAGGAGTGGTGTGTCTCTTAAAATACTCAGAATTCCCCAAAAGTGTATTCGATACGTGTTAAACATGTGTCAAATAATTCTCATCACCCAACGGTCTAACTGCAGGAAGTGATTGGCACCAAATTGAAGGTGAAAATTAATGACCTTGATTCACATCTATTTGCTACGTTTGGTGAAAATCGGTATACATATAGTTAACATAATTGATGAACGCTTTAATATAGGAATAGAAGTAGAGATGCGACGGGAAGCTGAATAGAGGGAAGAGGAGGAGAAACGGCAGAAGGTTTGGTTGGGCAGAATTGGACAAGCAATAGGTAAACTGGAACAAAGACTTTCAAGAGAAATAGCTGACATGAAAGAAGGCATAGAAAGGGAAGTGGAAACAATGTCATTCGTTGGGTGTGACGATAGTGCCAGAGTACATTGGAAGAATCATATTGATTTTCCTTAACTAACTTGTTAAAAAATGCCCCAACGTATAAAGCGGCATATTATTGTATTCACAAAAGTAAATGAAAACATAACTCACGCGGGATTGAACCTACGAGCTCTCATTCTAAGATATCGGCCGCTTCACTACCACTTACACCACGATGACATGTATAACTCTTGTATGTTTATAGATTTTTAAAATGCTATTTCAAGAAGACAAACGATTCTTCTGAGAAATGCAATCATGTTAAAAGTATGAAATATACATTTATAAAGCTTAAAGCTGTGTTTCGAGTATGTCAATTTTTGTTATTAAATCCTGATTCGCAGAAGGGAGATAATTAATTAACGCAAATAGAAAGAAGAGTTAGGATAATCAATAACCTAAAGAAAGATTTTACAAGCGTTTATTTCAGGAACTGGTTAAACAATTCTTTATTATTTATGCGTTCTTAATATTTTTGTTTCTATTATAGCATAACCAAAAATAAAATTTATTTTACCATCACAAGAAATACAATATTTACTCATATAATTAAACTTTCAACTTAAAGGGTGCGTGGACCCATTGAAAAGGGACCACACACATTTGAAAGGATGCATGGACGCATTGAAAAGGCTGCGCACTCATTTGAAAGGGTGCGTGGACCCATCCGCATCCATTTGAAAGGGAGAATTGCAAAACTACACAAGTAAAACTATTGGAGTGTAACACGTGGAATAATGATTCTCCGGGATCACGAATGACCCCCGGGCCCCAGTTCTAGAGCCGCTAGCCGGGTCGAACCTTCCTACTCATAATATAAGGAAAACAAACTGATTATGTTGGTTAGTTGCTGGAAGGAAGATTCAAAGCGTTTGTAACAAAAAGAACCATTTATTAACATTCTGCAGAATGGAACACAGAAAAACATTGCGTCTACATCCTTCAAAATACAGTATGCTTCGAGCACCTTTGCTCGAGTTGCTCCGACAACGGCGTAACAGTAGACTGCGTGGTCGGCAGGTGAAGCGGTGCATCTAAGATCGCCACCACTCTGGCGACCACTACTGTCGCTCTCGTATTCTGGTTTTACTGATACGGCCTCGGAGACTGCCCTCCTCCTCAGAGAGTGCCGTACTTCTCGGAGGCTGCCCTGCGTCTCAGGCAACTCCCGTGCTTCTTCTAGTTTGCTGCCCCTCCGCGCGCAGGCTGCCTCGACCAGTAGAGGGTGGGGGGGACGTCGCTCCAATCTGATAGGGGGCACGCCGTTTCAGCTGATCGGCACTCGGGCGCGTTCACGAAGCTTTACGGAGCACTGGGTTTGATTCATTAATATTTTACACTAGGGGAGATAATTATTACTCTCAATATTTATAATACATAATTATCTAATACCGATGACGTAGTATTCGTTCGGTCGGCATATTGATAGGGTGACTACTAAACGCAGTGTTCCATTGCCGTTTACCCCGCATACTCTATCAAGTCAAGTCATAGAATGCTGTGAGGTGATGTGCAAAGGAGATGAATAATGATGAGTGAATGCTGTGGAGAAATGAAAGGTAGGGGAAACGAGAGTACCTAGAGAAAATGTGCCTCGAACCTGCTTTGTTCACAACTACAAATTCTACTTGAATAAACATGAATTAGAACCAGAGGTGGAAGGCGAATGCGCAATGCACTATACCACGGGTCGCCCATCTATCACCGATTAGAAAAGAGAGAAGAAAATAAGAGATAAGAATATTACGAAGAGGAACAACAGCGTGTAGCATGGGGTAAAGTTTCGCATTCGGACATTTGACCCATTGCTCTCGTGGATTTTTAACCCATTTTGCGGTGACCGAATAAAACATTCGCAGTCACTTTATTATGTAAAAAACAGAACGTGTGTATCGTATCATTGCATAACTGAATCAACGTACTGAAGAATTGAGTGAAAAGAGAGAGATTGCTGAGACGCTCTGAAAATATGAATTATTTCATGAAATCATTAGAAAAAAGACATTTCATTATCTAGGGGGTAATTGTAAAAACGCGGGGTAAATGTAAAGAGATGAATAGAAATGTTTACATGAAAGGCCGGAAATTTATTTATAATAAATAGGAAAATATATACCGTTCTAAAGCAAACACTTTGTAGCCCATAGACTTCTTATTATTATAGCTCTACAACTCGGGGTGAGTCTGGGCTAGATTTTTTGTAACCTAATAAGATATTTTAATGATGTCTTTTATATTTTTGGGAGGGAATTATTCCCGAATGATATAGCCGTTTTTTCAAAGAGTGGTTGACAATCTAGGACGATGAATATTATTCCTATTGCGAGTATTGTGCTCGTGAAGATGATTGTTTTGTATGAAGTAAGGGTAATTAAGTCTAAACAAACAAAACCATTTCATAAATATAAATGCAAGGAAGAGTTAAACTGCTTATTTCCTTAAAGAAATGTTTCGTGGGTGAGGTTTACATATTTTCCGAACAATCCTCTTTTCAATTCTGAAATTTTGGACGCTCTTCCCGGAATTTTCTAAGAAGATAATGCCATGTTTTAAATGGGAGTAAACGTTTGTAAAATATATCCAATGGTAAATATGTGGACTAACAATATTAACTAAGATTCGGAATGCGTAATGCAATTTTTTAAATTTGGAATTATGTTTGTCAACGTGACAATTCTATTTAGGGTGGTCTTGATTATGGAGACCGAAGACCTTGGTATTAAAACAGTTTTTAATTGCATTGCGTTTAACAAATGAGAAACCTGGGGTAAAGATTTTGTGAAATTACATAGTATTTGTTTTGTCAGTGTTTACAATGAGATGCAATTTGTAGTGTTTACAATTTGTATGGAACCAAGCCGAGACGTTAGACAAATCATTTTGAGCTTTTGCGTGTTTCCATTGTACATTAGTGTCATCAGCAAAAAGAACTGTGGGAACGTACCTTTCCCACATATCATACGATGCACGTCATACACACGCTCCCCATAATGCCCCCGCCCCATCAACCAGCTCGCACGCACAAAAGTAGTTGATGATACAGGAATACTGTTTCTATACTGTTCCTATGCACCACAAATGGACGTATTCGAATTCGTATGAAATGGACAAAACATTCACCATCGTGTGTTTATTTACCGAACACAGCCTTCTGCACACAAGAATCTCGGGCCATGACATTTCCATGGCCGGAAAACCTCCAAAGCACCTCCAAAGTGCCGTTCTACGCAGAATCCACAATCTGGACAAATATACACAGGAGCCGCTAGTAAATAATTACCTTATAACGGCACCCTCAAAACTACTCCCTTTTAGGGCCAATCGAGTCCGATATGACTTAGATGCTCATATGTCTTCTGGTATAAGTCCAGTACTTGGCAACAAAATAACATATTCGATTGCACTTCGCCTCGCAAGACGGCACGCAATATTCTGCTCCGAGCTAATTTTACTCCGAGGTACTCACATGAGACGCTATATGTAAAACCTAGCCCAAAACGAATTCCAAGTTGAATTCATATATATTCAGGTGACTAAATCCTGACGACACGAATTCCTACAATTCGGGAAGCTTATTCACTTCGACGCTGAACTTCAACAACGCTGAAATCCGGAGACTTCATACCGCTGCAATACATCTCCAAGCTTCACCAGCGCCAAACCAGAGATCTTCAAGCCCCGGCGCCGAACACCGAGGAAATTCTCGCAGAGCCTAGCAGATCGCCACTACCGACGCTGCATTTCCTGGAGGACCGAACAACGCAGACTGCCGCCGCTGACGTCGCTTCCCACCGCATGCGTGAGAGAGCAAATCCGAGCGGCACATTAGGTCAACCGTACGTCATACGGTGTCAAAAATTTTTATCTTTTATTGTTTGTCCAAGACAGGTCTACTCAAATAAATTGTTACACTTTGAAGACCAAATTGGAAAGTATTTTATTTATCTTGTGGAAGAGAAGGTTTTGTTGTAAATACAACTAGACCTTCACCCTACGCAACAGAACCATTTTGCAATCTGATGTGGAGGATAACATGTCGTTCACCTATAACAAAAAGAGTGTAGAGGCGAGAATTGAATCTTGCGGAACTCCGCGAAAAAGTTGAATTGTTTATGAAAGGTAATACTGAAGTACTTTATTATTAGTAGATGATATTCCGACCTGTGTATATCTATCTTCTAAACAGTAAGTTAGCCATTGATGTACAAATCCACGAATGCCAAAAGATTGCTTTTTTGAAAGGAGAATTTCATGATCGATGACATCGAATGCTTTGAATTAATCAAGAAAACCACCCTGAGATTTTTCTCCATGGTCAAGAGAAGTGATAACATCGTTTACGAAAGAATATATGGCGCTGGTAGCGGGAAAGGATTTCCAAAAACCGTTTTGATCGTCAGAGAGAATGTTATTCTTTAATAAAAAATCGAGAAGACGCTCATAGAACAATTTTTCTAGAATTTTTGAGAAAGTGGGGAGTAGAGAAAGTGGACGATAATTTCCAACATTGAGTTTGTTTCCTTTCTTGTGTAAAGGTTTCACTTCAGCTCTCTTAAATATGTTAAGACACACTCCTTCCGCTAAAGAGCTATTGAAAATATTGAGTGGATTTAATATAACGTGGGACGAAAATTTAACAAATAGATTCGGGTATCTCATCTATGCCTGATGAAAATTTGTTTTTTAATGAACTGATGACTCTCATGATTTCACTGGCGCTAGTGTGGGAAGTGAACGTAGAATGGGGCACATGAGTGAATATATTTGGAGGACATTGGTTTTGAGATATTTAATTCGTTATTTAACGTTCTTCTGAGAAATAAGAATAAAACAAATTTGCGATGTCATATGGATTTCATCCGATTTTGCCATCGTTTAGTAGGGAAATTTTTTTCTCCGCGATTTTCAGGTGACGTGTAATTTTTAACAATATTCCACATGTGTTTGGTCCGGTTTTTCGATTTTAGTAACTGCCTGTCATTTTCCATAAATTTAGTTGCATAGACTACTTTTCGAAGAATAGTCTTATATTTACGGAAATATTAATGGAATTCGGGTCGGAGTCGTTAGATTGGGTCCCGCGGTCAAGGTATCCTAATTCTCTTGCCACCCTTCCCAAAAGGGTATAGTTGGAGTGGGTCCCGCGGTCATTTTCTTAATTACTTTGCCTCTTTAAGAGGGTAACAAAACCCCACCTCCCGGACAAACTGGTTTTGCTGATTTTCGCAAATTAAGACTGTGCAGAATCGAACAACCTTGCCTTTGACGTAGAAAATTATTAATCAAACTTAAAAAACAAGTATCCTTCTTTAATATATTGATCAAAATCTTTATTTGAATTCATGTCCTTTTCTCACCGACTGACTATGTTCATGTACATTTTAAAGACATGCTGTACAAGTTCAGGCTGAACCTTATTTACCGACTACATTTTAATGCACGCTTCTAACGTATTAATTTATTAAATTGAATAGTTAAATATTCTTTTTGTTAAGCATATGTCCCAGAATGATTGAAATGTTTATACTGTTTTGCTTACCAATCACAATTTTCGAGATTCTTTCAAAGCGCCATTGTTTTACTATATTGTTCATTGTTCCGTGTTATGATCATTCTGATGGATATTAGATTAAAAATAATTCCATTCTTTTGTAAATAGACAAGTCTCTCAGGTATGTTAGTGGTTGACAAAAATACTGAGATTCTATGTATAATTTTTACAGTTTTGGGACATGAGAGTTTTGAAAATCTTGCAGTCCATATCTTCGTGAAGGTATCTGTATTCCTCTCAATTAATTCTTTGTGAATCAGTTTGGTAGGACGTTCTAAAAGATAGCCTTCTGCCTTTCTTTTGACATTATTTCGAACTGTCTGTCGTTGAAGAGCATTCTCGTCGTCACTTGCGTGGCTATGATCTAATTTTGATAAAATATTAGTGTTCCGTTGTCATTCGTTTTCACATAACTCTTGCATTTTCTTGCTGTGCATCTCTAGCGTACTCCTCATTTTCAACTAATTTTCCTCCTCCTTCACTCTGCCACGTACAAAAGTGTTCCTCCTCCCCACCCCCAGTGTGGGACGCAATTGAGCCATGCTCTTTTGACAAGGAAAAATTGAAGGAGTGCTAGAGAGGGGAAGTTGACCACGGGACGCAACTCAACTATACCCTTCTGGCAAGAGAAAGCTGTTAAGGGATTAACTGGGACGCAAACGAAGGAAAAGTTGACTGCGGGACCCAATCAACCGTCACCCATTCGGGTGGTTGGTTATAGAGTTTTGGAGATAATATAAACGGCGTTTGTTTTTGGAAGAAATTCTTATCTCTTGAGTGATCCATCTACAGTATTTAATGATCAAGCGATAGGTACCGTGATCACTTCCTCCTAAATAGTCCAGTAGCTAGGGCAATAAAAGAGGCTAATATAAAAGTTTTTCTCTCAATCGACTCTTATGTTTTCGGAGGTACTGAATCCGAATTTCGATCTTCCCACCTCGTCAACCCTGTGCGTTTTGAGAAAAATTCAAAAAACTTCGAAAAGAAGCACTTTTTTAGTTTTTTTGTTTATAACTCGAAATGTACGCGCTTCTGGAGAAAAGTATACGAATAAAAAATTAATGTGCATTACATTTACTACAAATTAAGTTTATATAGTTTTTTGTCTGACGAACAGATATCACGCTAGAGCGTGGTGAAGTTTGTCCAAACTTTTGAAATGGACCCCCAAAATCAGTTTTTCCTATGTTGTTTGCTTACAACCCTAAAATTGCGCACTTTTAGAGAGTATTGTCCAACACAAAAATAAACTACATTAAATTTCCTTCAAATTTTGTCTTTAGTACAGCATTTTTCGTCAGATGAACATTTTAGGTGTAAGTCAACACGTCAGAGCGCGCTTCAGTTGAGTCGGACGCATCCACTATGCTAAGAACACCTCAACGTGAGTTATACTTTCACAAAATCGTATTTGAAATAATTCAACATAATTCAAATAATTTATGTGTACATATAAACTAAATAATTTAAATAGTTGATAAATTTGTAAGAAAATTATATTTCCTCAGGTACTATTATTTTCTATTGCATTTTCTGAAAACTTGTTCTGCTAGTATGATGTGTCGCAATAATTCCATATTTTACTACATACAGCTATTTAATTATGGAACTAGATCGTAATATAGTTTTTACTGATACAACTCATGCCAATTTAACATGTAAACCTACACAAGGACAGCACAGGGTTCGTTGGTGATCAACTGTCATGTCTAGGGAGGTGGGTAGTCGGTGCACAGATAACATTGTTGATGGTGATTTCAGATCTATGAAATTCAAACGGAAAGATTGAGTGAAATCCCTTGTCACCATTAAGTGATCAATGCAAGTTCACAATCGAAAAGTTGTTATCAACCCCACCACACTCTTTTGGAGAATGATTGTTGCAAGAGAATCAGATGAAGATAAGTTCTTGCTCAATGAACTTTGTCCCTATCCAGGAATCTTATGCTGGAGTATCAACATCTTTATCTCCGGAATAGAGATATCGAAATGTTGTGTGTGGAATAATTTGTTGCTGATATAACACGCAAGAACGAACTTTGTCGCTTTTGCCGTTTACGAGATATAGTGGATCCTCCAGCTTAAGTCTTTAGCTGGAGTATCCACATCTATGTCTCCGCAACCAATAGAGAGATCGAAATGCTGTTTGCGGAATAATTTTTTAATGATATGTTACGCAAGAACGAAATTTGTCGTTCCATTAGTTTGCGATAAGAAGGTGATAGTTCAGCAATCTTGTATCATGAACCAATTGTTATATGGGTCATGCCAGCCGTTATCGGCGTATAATTTCCCCGACCCATTCATATTTTGCTAATAATTATTCTTGGGGCTTAAAATATTGTAGAAGTAAGGGAAAATATTTATTAGATTTTTTATAACTTGCTATTGTTTCTATTACTATTAAGTCGCTAGGCATGGTAAAATATCGAAAATATTTCGATAAACTCACCTTGGAAATTGAAACCTACACAATCTACCGATAGTAGACATTTTATTTTATAGAGAAAGTAACCTACAGTCATTTATAATGGCAAGATACGTCTAAAATTTTAACAAAAATGTCAAAATTTAATTTTTTCCTTAAAAAATAATTTCTCAATACTACATCTCAGAATTTAACGAAAGTTTGGTAGCTTTAAGTATGACTGATGAACTGTAATTTCATCATTTTTAAGGTGGGAAATTCACAACTTTCGAAGTTATTGTAATTTAAAGTTAAAATCTGGATTTTCACGTATGTGACTTCCTTGCTACCTCATGAAGACTTGAAAACCAACATATGAATTAAAGACACACTATATTTGAGAAATTAGTTAAGCGTTGCTCTGTTCCCTAGTAAAATAACACTAAAAGTGAAGAAAACATAAGAAGTTTTGTTTTTAAATATATTATAACAAATTTAAAGAAGAGAATAAGAGGCCCAATATTGGGCGCCAATTATAACAAATTTAAAGGGAATAGCCCCACATTGGAGCGACAATTATACCATATTTGAATTTGGAAACGGAGAAGGTATTTTGTATTATATCCAATTCATGGCCCACTTACCTGGTCCACTCGGTTGGTCTCGAGGACGAGGTGTCCTTTGGCTACAATTTGAATAGAAGGGGTTGGGTTCGGGCGATGATTCACGTAAAACGCACATTAACCCTTCTCAAAGGAAACACAGTTTTCATAAAACTTTGGAGTAATTATTAATGAAAAATACATGAATACTACTGCTCTTATTACTAAATTCCGTTTCAACACTCCCACAAAATGCATGCTACTAATACTAACAATGTACACATGTCAAACTAATCACTGCTTTTACAAAATTACCAACATTTGTCCGTTTAAAAATTACTCGAGCTCATGGCTCATTTGATGTTATAATAGTTCATCAATGATGTTCATCCACTTTAAATAAAGCATCTCAACAGTCAATGACACTGCTCCGCCACGCTTTTTAAACACTGAATGAACATTTGATCACACATTATTAGAGGAATAAAGTGCAGTCATTGGCCCTTCAAAATAATTACCTTACGGTGCAAGTAACTCAGCATCAATCGTCATCGGAAGCAGGAGTTTGCGGAGGCAGGGTTGCGCAGAATTCACAGCGTCGCCTCATTTGCATCTCAGCTGGACCATTTGCCGAAGCCGACGCCCTCCGGAAGCCCCTTCGCGAAGTGGCTTTGTTCGCTCAATTAGCTCCTCTCACGGTAATTTGATGGTAATGGTAGCCCAGTCAACTCGGACACTTNAAAAAAAAAAAAAAAAAAAAAATCGGACACTTCATCGGATATCGACTTAAGCAATCTTATGAAACTTGATGAAAATCAAGTACAGTTTCCGCCATCGTAATGATCTCGAAATTCTCAATAGGATAAGAATGGTCAGAATCCTCTGAGTAATAATGTCCAAAAAATCTTTTGAATAATGGAAGTCAAAAATCTCAAAAAATCTCTCAAATAATAGAAATCGAAGCTTCTAAGAATCTTTAAAAATCTCTCTAACAATCTCTCAACATCTCTCAAAATCACTGGAACCATCATTGAAGCATCTGAGTTCCTCTTTTAATATCAAAACACCCCATCTTTCCTACCGAACTCAGCTAGTTCAACTCCACCCATCTCCGAAGTCACCAATCATCTGCAAATAGTTGCTCACATGACCTCCGAATTGTTAAATTTGTAGTGACGTCGTCATAAAAAAAACTGGTCGCCTTTCAATTACAAGATACCTAGCTTCGGGATCTGCTTTTTTCCAAAGTCGTCTAGTTTAATATCTACACATTCATGTCATCCTTTCTTCACAAAGGCCCATTCAATTTACCAGACGGTCCCCATTTCTCCGTCATCGAATCCTGCCTTTTAAATTCCCACGGATGCCAGACGACGTTAACATTCCTTAAGCAGTGTTTGGGGCGCGTGCTCAAGGGAGGGGTCGCAATCCCTTCCCATTTCTTTCTGTTTTGTTTCGATAAAACCCAGACCTTCTTCCCAAAATTGCCTAAACGTGCCTCCGTCGTGCAAAGTGTCCCATTACAAGAGACCTTTTATTTTCGTGTCCCATTAGGCCAACGAAATTAAGATTTCTTCTATTTCTCACAAGGATTTACAAAATACCGAGACTAATTACAATATTCTTAATATAAATTTCTTTAATTTAATAAATTTAATTAAAATATGAAATATGTTATAAAAATGACTATAAATTAATTTATTAAAAATTTACTTTAAATTATTTTTATAATGAATAAATCCGAGTGTAGCTCGGTTCCCTGATATTATTATATAATACATAAAGAATAGTTGAAATTGATATTTTTGTTTATTATTATTTTAATCGTAATTTCTAAAATAATACTACCTCTATAACTTCCTTTCTATTCCTTAATGTTTTATTATTAGTACAGGAAAAATAAACATCCACGAAAACAATTTGAAATAGACATTCCGCAAGTTGTACTTGGACGGGGAATGAAGACTGATAGTTTCCAGCAAAAAAAGAAGTGATGGACATACTGAATATTTGGACAATAAACAATCTGTGACTATTCATATTGAATGTCGTACATGGGATATGGAAAGAGTAGTATTGCTGCAGCTATAAGACAAATAGATACAGAAGAAACCGTTACGTCTACTAACAACCAGATATCAGATCTTCGTTGTTTCCCAGAGAAATATAGAGATATTCAGCTGTCGAATGGAGATGAAAAGGAAAACAAAGATGATGCAAATATAGTTTTATCTATGGAATTTGGAAATTATTAATCTTTAAATATTACAATATAAATTATCAAAAATGAACATTTCTTTGAACCTGGACAAATTTCGTACTTGTTGATCATCAATATCGTAGTAATGCTAAACGTATCGTTAATTCAATATTACTTCTCACGTCCAAAATTAGATTGTTTTGCTGACCTAAGCGAATCGATGAAATTTAATTCAGGCTAAAATTTTCTAGAGTATAACTTGTTTCTTATCTTCCAACGGAAAAATTTAAGAATTTTTTGTGCTTGAACAGTTTATGAGATTGAAAATCACGTGTATTTTTTCTGATTTTAATTCTTTCCGTGCGTTTAATTGTAAGTTTATTAAATTATTTACTTGTTGATGAAAAAATATTTTAAAAATTATGACCTTAATTTATAAGGATGGGAGTTTGATGGATAGTAAGATATTAATACTTCCAATTTGTCATAGAGTAAGGAAATAAAATATATTGTAATCGTCAAAATGTTCGATTGAATAAAATATTCGTTTTGCGATTACGATACTGAAAATATGTTTTAAGATCTTTTCCTGAGCAGTAATAATGAGAAATCTAATGAGACAAATTGATTTAATATTCACGATAAGAGTAGTTTCTGCTTTGTCATCTGTTTTATAAGTACTAAAACTTTTTAACTTTATAAAAGGTACTTAAAATCACAAAGGTAAATGTTTAGAAATAACTAAATCATCTGGAATATTTTCTCTGAATTTCCTTCTTCAATGTGAAAAATACGTTTCTTCGAAAGTGCATCAAAAGCATACACTGCAAAATACGCGTTTCAAATAAAATCTAATAATATTGGACCTGTTCAGAACATATTACATCCCTAATGCCCTACTTGACGAATTTGATGGATTTTGTAACCAGTCTTCTCATATGATACCTTCTACTACGTATGAAAATAAAGAAGAAATTCTGATTATTCCTCAGAAAATATCACTAATACAGTCGACAAAATCTAACTGAAAAAAAAATTCCTTAGAATAGTATTAAATTAAGAAATGTAATTTACGATCTTTCTGAAATGTATGACACCTTATTTTCGAATTAAGGTGTGGAAATAAAAAGGAATATTCAAAAAATTCGTGTAAATAAATATTTTTTTCCCATAAAATCTGTGGGATTAGGTCAGGCAATTTCATCGATAATAGTACGCAAAAAAACATTACACAATCTGGAGTATCCACTGCGTCTCGGAAACGGAAACTGCAACGAATTTCGTTCTTCCGTCAACAAATTAACAAATTATTCCGCAAACAGCACTTCGATATCTCTATTGTTTCCCGAGATATAGATGTGTATACTCCAGCTTAAGTCTAAATTCACTGTTCCTTGGAAACGGCACGAGCGGCAAATTTTTTTCTTGGGCAACCAATTAGCAACAAATTATTTTATAGGTCCGGACTTTGTGCTATAAAGTGGATACTCCAGCTTAATAGACATTATCGCATCGCCGCGAATCGTAGCAACATGTTTGTCCATCAGGAGTCTACTAGTGTGGGCTTGTACGAAAGCGCTAATTTTAATACGATTTTTGTTTACCTAGACCTTATTAGCCGACCGGCTTTATTACCCGCAGGTACCTTATTTCGTGTGGACTCAAAGAAATGTACATTGTAAATTAAAAACGAGACTTCTTAGTCCCAAATTTGACGAATATTGAATGCATACGTGGCTATGTATTGAATAGTTAATAGAATCGATTCCATGAATTTTAAGATTGGCTGGAAAGAAAATTAGATTTCATACACATGTACAGTCCTATTAATAGTATCTTGCTCTCCTTTTTTTCATGAAAATCAACCACTTGCTGACCGCCGATCAGACGTGCGTTTGTAAAATCTCTTCCCATCTCTTTCGTGTTAGGAAAATAAATGCTTCTTCATTCAATTTTGTTGGAATTCCTTGTAGTTATTTAAGAACGAAAAGCAAGACTTAAAATAAAGTGAAACATGATTGAGGAAGTATCTTAAGGAAGATTTCAAAGGTCGGTAAATTGCCAAAGTGTGACGTGGGGGCGATGGCTTTTCCTCAAACATGAAAGAAAGCAATAAGACGCTATATCATCATTCCTTCGGCTTCTATCTAAATGTCATTGTTTTATTCTTACATTTCTAACTTTACTTCTCCGCGTGGAGTTCCTAGTTCAATGGAACTACAAAGTAGATTTGTAATAGTAAAATTACAGAATTTTACGGAATTACCCTTAGACGGAAAAAGAAATTTTGTTTTCCTACTATGAAAATGAATGGGATAGGGAACGTTGAGAAACACAAGTTTGTAGAGTGATGAGGAAACGTAAGGCATTACACTTTCAGGTCACACCAAGTGTACTCCGCTACTTGGGAAATGGGGTATGGAAGGGGAAGTGCCGGTTTTATACCCTTACGACTCCATGCTTCTTCTATAACTTTTTGGAATAATTGTTACATCATAGTAATTCGACTACTAATACTATAAGCTACGTATTAGTCCCGTGGATTTATACAGTCGTCGTGAATTTATAAATACCCGAAATGACAATAAAACTTTCAAGATCAAATAACTTCGCAAAAGATTACAGTTTACAAAAGATTACAGCTAATTGAAATATCATCTTTTGTTATTTTATGGGATGAGAGAAAAGGCGAAAAAGTGAAATTTCGGTTCTTTTAATAAATGTTCGGCATATTTTCTGATAGCAATTTAAACTGACACTTTTAATTATAAATTTTACTCTCCACAATTCAAGAGCACTAAAAATTAGTTTTTCAAGAATAGTGGAAATTTTCTGTGAGGTCACAACCATGATTTCAATTTTCAATACAGAGGAACCTTAGTAGGGGATACTGGGTACGATGAAACAAAGGACGGTTGAAACAAAACAAATATCTCGCAAACCCTATGTGGTGGGGTGAGTGGTCCAAGGGGCGAAAGAAGCGGAAAACAGGTCCGAACACAAACCTCAGTGTTGCGTCGCTCACCGTGCATTGCAGTTGTTTATGGGAGGCCCTATTGTATTTTGATAACGAAAAGTAAGTATTTTTGTTCGGAGATTTTTCCAAGTATTATGGTTTCTATTCAAGTGAGAGTATTGACAATGTTTTTGTGTTTGAAATGAAGCGTGTAGAATCCGGCTTCGTGACTAGTTTTAATGTGTCACTATTGTCACAATGACTATAAATTGTTTTTTATCTTAAGGAGGGGTTGGGGACGGTTGAGACATTTTTTGTGGGTACGGTTGAAACAATATATTATTTAATTTTCTTGTTTTACTTCGAGCGTACGTGCAAGAGCCGTGAGTACGTGCAAGAAAGACTTCGAGAAGACAGATCAACTTGTCGAGGTATAAAGACGCTTATAAGGAGGTAAAAGCAGGAGATTCATTTGCGACAAGCGGCGGAGAAGCATGGAGTAAACCACTGTTCGCTCCTAAGATATATACGAAAGCGAGATTCATCTGGAGAGGGAGAAAATCAAGACATGGGATATAAAGCACACAACCGAGTTTTTAATAAAAAGCTGGAGCGAGAGCTTTCAAAAAGCTAGAGTTTTGTTTGATTTATGACTAATCAAAATCAAAAAAATGTTTCCTTTTAGTTTATTATCAAATTATTTTCGTTCAGTTTGTTTTGTTAAAAAACTGTTGATTTTTATTGTTTTTGTTAATTACGTAAATTGTGTATCAATGTTAAGTAGTCATATTGTCACAGACGACTGATAATATACATTTTAAGTTGTGAGCCCTAAAAACGTAAAAGACTGATTAAAAATGTCGTTAAGAGTATTACAACATTGAAGACTGATTCATATTGTCAAACGGTGTCATAATAACTCTTAGAATTAGAATAAATAATGGTATGGGGACGGTTGAAACAAATTGGATTTGTTTAAAATTTGATCTACTACTAAAAATAACACACCGGGTAGTAAAATGGCACTGCCCATTAGTAGATAGATACATTCTCTCGTATTTAACATATCTTCATCATCGTTGGACTTTTAAAAGGCAAAACTATGGACGATATAAGCAAAATTGTTTCAACCGTACCCAGTCTACCCTAATTCCAATCTCACAGGACTACTAGTAAATTACGAATTAACGAGTTTCCAATAACGGAATTTTTTAATAATTCCTAGAATAATTTCATCCAATTTTTTACACATTCATCATATTGGGTACGAAGCAAAGGATTCCCTACAGTTTGACATAAAGCCACGGGTGATTTATTGCACGGTAATGATTGTAGCACAATATTACAAGTCCGTATTTGCACCAATGTATTAGCTTACGTGTGTGTTACTGATATAGAGTGTGTTAGTGATATAGAGATTTAAAAAAAGTGATTTTAGTCTGCTTTTAACGTCGTTGTATCTTTAATGCCGAATCATCCAATTTCACCAAAGACCAAAGCCACCAAAGAACATTTTAGTTCGGGAATGAGACAACTACCTTTGAATGAGTCAAACTTTTGAAAAGTGTTACATTTTTTATCTGTAAATACTAGATTAAACATTATTATGCTTCAAAGGGCACAATATTAGAATGTTATAAAGGGTAAAAACAAATGACGCATAGTCTAAAATTTGAATTCTTGTAAGAAATTCGTAAAATTTCGATTTCTAATACATGTTTTATTTTCAGCATTGCATCTCTATAAACCTTCCCCGTTCATCAACTTCCTTGAGACATTAACTTTCAAGAGACTCTCATTCCAAAAATTTAAAACATGTTTTCCTTTCACAGCTTATTAGCAACAAATACTTTTTATTGTTCTTGTAATAGGCGCTTTGCTAACTTCATAGACATCGGAATTTTTGTATTTCACTCACAGAATCGCCGTCTTCTAGTTTTGACCCCATTGACTTCTCTGACTCCCACAGCGGCACTCAGATGTTTGTTTACATTTACCCATTGCTTATAATTACCCCGCCTCACCCGATACTTGGTATACATGCTCATAAACATACACTTAAGTGAATTACTTTTTATTCTCCTTTGAGAAAGATTGAAAATTTTAAAACCGAATTCAAATAACAATACAAAATCAATTTTCGTAAGGTAAAATCACCTATACCAGCCTGAATAGGCTTCAAGATACAATTGTTGAAATTTGATAAGCTCATTTAATTATTAATAAGTGTGGAAAAATTAAAAAAATAATTAATAAACAAGAAATGACTTCATGACTAAAAAGAAAGAAAAAAAACCCCGGGGAGTTAATCATATAGCCGGGGGGACAGAATTGACATCTGTTGGGCTAGTCGTGGGCGGCGGTGTGAGCTAATAGACTAAGACTCAGTTCTCGATTTTATACATCATTACATGAAATCCGAGAGAATTTGTAATTTCATAAGAGTTTCATATGCACCTAATTGATTGGGAAAATACAAATAAAACACTTGACGTATAAAGAAATATTTCAATAGACGTGATAGTTTCACTGTTTTTGACCTATGAACTGTGATATCACACTCATCACGTAAAGTATTAGGAGACCACTTCAATTATCAACTCTGATTGAAATGTAAACACAGTGTTGCGTTATCAATTACGTTACAAGATACACAGATATCTTTCACGGGGGAATTCCTGAAAAATTACAATAATGTTTGACGATGATTGTCCACGTTATACCGCACAGTGCAGTAATGATAAGCATTGTAAGGGTGCTCAGGTATATCGTCTGAAGTGAGCTCATGCGTTGGATAACGTTCGATACGTATCGGTTCATTACTGTTTCAGCGTGAAGCTAGTCAGGTGGGGGAAGCGCGAAGCTCTCGGGAATTGTGAAAGTGCTTAGCGGCACACGTTGCAAGAACGCCGTGACGATCAGGTAAGGAATTGGTCGTCAAAACGAACGAATCAGTTTTACTATTTATATATTTTTCGAGGGCATTGTATAATAGATTTCTTCCATTGTATTTCATATAACAAACTTGAACTAAAGTGTGTTCGATTTACTGAATTAAATAAGGTATTTGCATCAATAAATCTCAAAACTTCACTATTGTGTTGGACATGGTCAACAAAAAATATCATATAAAGTAATTTTGGAAATACTAATTCAACGTATTTCAGTAATTTCAAAAATGCACTAAGATTAATCACATACTTCAAATGACACTATCCTTTGACGTATTTTTCCTTCAAATTAAAAGTTCCTAAATTTATTTATTCATTTTTTTATTTCTCAGAAAACTGCCTCAAGATTTGCTTCTTCAATATTTTTCTTGAAGCAAGACTCATTCCATATATTTCTGAATAGTAAAACTAGAGAGCTCTCTAATATCCGGCCTCTTAGGACTTAAATATTTAGCGGAATTATTAGGACGATATATTTAACGGAAAACTGGACGCGCCGTGGAAGAAGGCGCTGTAGCATCGATTTAGAAATGACTAGAAATATATTTTTCGTCCATTAGAGTCTCCTCTTGTTTTTTTGTGTAATTTCTTATATGATTAATTATTCCGCGGTATTTTTTGAATTCATATAATTTCATTTACCTATATTATTTTTTATCACCTACATCAAGAGGCCTAATAATAATAATAATAATAATAATAATAATAATAATAATAATAATAATAATAATAATAATAATAATAATAATAATAATTTCAATAACAATGAAATAACTCGAGGAAGAGAATGTGTTATGGATAGTTTCACTATCTAATTCTTGAGAGAAAATGCCTTTTAAACAGCAAGTGATATTACATAATCCTGTTACGAGATAGTACGTGCGTCGCGAGTAACCTTCACAGCACAACATTGAGGCGCTGTCGGCAAGCGCTGCACGGACAATCAAATAAAATCTGAATTATTCCTTTGATGTAGCTTCCAATCAGTAGTTTTTGTAGAATCTAATAATTACATACATGGAAAAATTGCCCTCTTCATTTCATAAAAAAATTGATATAACTCTCGAAACAGTGAAAACATTTGCAAAAATGTTATTTTTGTTTCACTAAAATATCTCGTTTCTACAAGAAAACTAATAATAAAATTCACCTACACTCTAATACATGTCACTACTCTTAGTATCGTAATACATCTGGATTAAATGATGTAGTTAGTGAGAAGCACTCTTGTGCATCTATTTAATCAATTTATTGGTACTTGACCTGAATTTAATGAAACAAACCACCTAGAAACAATACTTCTTCTTGAAGATAAGAAATCAGTTATTTCATACTTTTATTTCTAAGATGTTATAAAATTGGTTTCCCCATAATATACTTTAAATCCACACATAGTTGTATTTTAAATTGCAACTCCCTCAAATTGCCAAAAAAAAAAGTTAAAAACTCTTTATAATCATATGGAAATTGATGAAACAATCTACTCTCCAGAAGCAAGCTAGGGACCACCCATATATTCCAATCAGTGCCCCAAGGAAAATTCTGGCCACAATGGGGCTCTAAGAGATTATGTGATCAACTGGGTGAAGATTGAGTTAAGATAAAACATTCAACTAAAATAACAAATAAGAAACAATATAATTAAAGTAAGTAATAAGGTGCATTAAAGTAATTTTGTTTTCATCAGTTTTTTTTGCTTCATTCAGGATTTTAACTGAAATAAAATGATTCACCCCTTAAAACTGAATAATATAATTGTGTTGGAAAGTGGATGCTTCAACATAATTATTGAAATTATAATGAATAATTGTGTTCACTCAAAAATATTCTATGTTAATGGAATAATATCTCATTTTTCTTTTGCTTTGTATGATCAGATTCAAATTTATATGTTCAAAATTCGAATTGTTCAAATTCTTAGTTATAAAGTGAAAAGACAATATTAAAACATCTAAGATTTTCCTGTTCATAATATTATTATGAGTTACATAAAATAAATTATAATATATTAACAAAATAATATTTTATTTTGAGCAACAAAATAATTCCTTTACAATACCATTAGGGCTAGCCTTAGGATGTGTGGCACTCACAAGCCCTGCAAGGTATTACTTGAAAACTAGTTGGGGCTTAAAAACTCAATAATGTCTTGTGTTGTTTTATTACAATAATGAATTTGGCTCCCTGTAAAACATAAAATTTGGTGTTACATGTAAATGGCAAGATGGTGTCACGCAAGGGTGAATCCAAGCTGGGACACAGGCAGGGAGCGACATGTCCGAAAAAAAAAAATGAAATTAAAAAAAGAAATAATAGACATGAATGCATTTCAAATTTCTTGCACAGTATCCATACACCTGGTCTACAAATTCATGTAGGAATGGAATATATATTTTATTAGTTCATAATATCTAATTGGAATTAAAGATTGTATGGAGGTGTCTCTATTTCTCCAACATTTTATCACACTTATTGCTTTCTGCAGTCTATGTATGTTGGGAAATATCTGATGAGCCCCATGAACTCTATTAGGGGTTTATGTTCCACATCCATGGACTGTTTGCAGAGATGAGGACATGTATTTATATCACTTCCTTAATGGTCAAAAAGAGTGGGGAAATAAGCCAATTCATTCCTTTTTGCCATTATCATTTAGTGTTACTCCATATTTTCCCTCTTCTTTCTATTTGCTGTTCTCCTTTCCTTCTCTGTTACATCCAATAGATCACTAAAAATAATGAGCTGTTAAGGATTTAAAAATAGAGAAAGCGAAGTTCGTAACTGGGATTTGGAGTTGGCAGTATTTGAAACTAAGTCAGTATTTTTAATTCAATTTTATTAACAAGAAATTTGTGAGTTTTAAAATGGCTCATTACAAATTGAAACACAGATTATCATAATATGGATTATGAAACATTTTTTTTCCACAAGAAACTCATATAAAAACATTAAATACATTGAAAAATTATAAAAATAAAACATATTAAGTTTTTTGTTATGAAACATAACATAAAAAAAGGAAATTGTGCAAGAAGTTCTCTATGTTTTTATCTCTTGATTTGACTATCTTGATCAGTTATTTCATTGTCTTCTCATACATCAAAATGATCAGACCAGTAGTTCAACTCCTTAAACTTCATCAGGTATTTGTCTTGATTTGTTGTTGCTGATGTTTGTTCTGTATATCTAGGACCTTTGTTGTAATTATTATATAACTAATATAAAACTGTTAACATACTTATTATATAAATTGAGTCATTAAACTGACAAAGTATTTTCATTACATCACTCTTGTGTTGGTTCTATTTAAGCTACTAACAACTCAAGTGATCCCACATGATGCAATGCAATATTGTGATTTCAAAGAAAGAGATTCTTGACTTTTTAATGATAGATAATAGACATTTTAACTCAGTCTCAAAGAATTATTTGTAACAAGCTGACATTGGATTCTGATTAAGCACAGAAAGTACCATATTAAGCAACATCTAACTCACTGTGTGCAAATATGGAGTGTTAGGTTGCACAAGTGTGTCATCTTCACGTAACATTGTTGTATCTTTTTTTTTATTGTATGGGCTCTAATGACCTCGATGTTGACAAGCCCTAAAGCCCCCCCCCCCCAAAAAAAAAAAATTGTATGTACAATTTTCTTCAGTTGATTGTAATGACTGGAATCGCTTATTTTTTTACCTTTCTTCTATATTTCTCTTCTTGTATATTACTTAAAATTGTCACTAAATGATTCTAGTCTTTTTGTTTGCAAGTTATTTAGTGCTTGTGATTTTTGTTTAAAAAAGGATTTTTATATAGTTCAACATAACAATGAAACTTGGTGATTAGCTATGTGAAGAATACAAGCAGTATGACATTATCTTTCAAAAAGACAAAAAACAAGATTCTAGTATTTGTTGTATCAATTGAATTTAAACAATTATTTTTACAACTATTATCTGAAAAGTGTTCTTTATTCTTAAGAAATATGCAGAAATGTTTGTTGGAAATTTGATTTAAGAGAAACTTGAACTAAAATCTTATAGAACTTATTCCAAAAGAGTGGTTCCTACCTCATTTGGTAATTTTGACAGCACTCTTAGTGGTGGGTGTGATTCAAGTATTCAATCTTTAATAAGGTAAAAGTAAGAGAATCTCACTCAACTCTATAAAATAATTTAAAAAAATCTAAATATTAATTGTTTGCAAAACTACCCATGAGTTGTTTAACCCAGCCTTTTCCCACTTCATGCGGGGTCGGCGAATGGGTATGGATATTTGATTTTGGCTTGGGAATACTAGAGTGCAGGATGCCCTTCCTGCCGCACCTCCCCTGAAGCGGTGATTATGAATGACATGGAGGTGAATGATTATGAGTGAATGTTGTGGTGGAATGATAGGCAGGGGAAACGGGAGAACCCAGAGAAAACCTGCGTCCACCACCTCGAATTCTACTTGGATCAGACCAGGTTTGAACCGGTGTCCCCAGAGGTAGAAGGTGAGTGCGTTAGGCACTACGCCACGGATCGCCTAACTACCCATGAATAATTTTGATTTAATTTGTTTTTATACATTTCCATTGTTATTTTGTTGTATGCTTTAATTTTATGCCACAGCTGTAATAAAACCAAGAATGCTATTTTGCTCAATAACTCCTTTCAGGGTTGGTGAGATTGCACACATGGTAGGAGAGATTGTCATTAGTAATAACAACAATTAAACTATTAACAATAATGATTACACTTTAATGATATTTTTGTAAGGTTTTTGAATCAAATATTATTGTATTAGGAGTCAATATTTCAACCTAATGATTAAAGAATCAGAAAAATGAAAGAATTTGAAGAAGAATTAAAGAATTTTAATTAAGGAGAAAAAATTAAAAGAATCAGTATAGAAAAGATAACAAAATAACATTAAGTTACTTTGATAATATGTTTAATTTGTCCATCCTCATTGTCCTTCGTTTTGTGTCCTTCAGTGCATAATTTCTCCTATCATGAAACTAATGGGAACAAGTAGCAGATGTGTAAACTCTCCCATTTTGGTAGGAGACATTTCACAACCTTTTATTTAAACATAACCACTTCTAGAAATAACTGTTGGTGCTTGCACAGTAAGTCTAGGTTAGAAGTTTATGAGATATTGTTTAATTTTAAAATATATTTTATTAGTGTTGTTCTACAGAAATTCAGATGAAGAGTTATGAAAATTCAAGCACTTACAAACAAAATAAAATAGCAATGCTGAATCTTAAGTGTTCAAAACAATGAATGTGCACTTTCATGTAGACACTTCGCTACTGCCTTTGTACAACTACCTGAAGTTGCTGCACCCTCACTCTACTCCTCTCCCCCAGTCTTTTAGTGTGTAATCTCTCCGACAGTGCCATCTCTCCAAGCTTTACTTTATAAGAGCATTACAAGACAAAGAAGAAATAATTGATTCAAACTGAATACTGATCAGACATAAAGAATACATATGTAAGCAAAATTGGAATATGAACTTCTTAAAGATTGTAAAATTTATAAAATACTGAGAACACAGTATATAGACAAAGTAAAATTACTAAAATTTTCTCTGAAATTGAACAACTGAGAAATTGCTTTAAACATTTACACATCATAACTAAAATTTGAAATGTAAACAAAAAATTACAAAGTTCCTAAATTTTTACCATTGTTTGATTTCAGCTATACCCTTTCCGATTATTTCTTTTTATCAATTTTCTACAACTATGAATTGGTGCTGGCTGAGCCATTTTCCATGTAACATATTCTAAATTTCATGAAAAAAGATTTTAGGCAATTTCTTGTTTCTTGTTTTCAGGTCGAACCCCTATAAAATGATAATTGCAGACTGATGTATCAATTTCCTAATATGGATGAGCCCTCTGAAGTTGTAGCTATTACGCAAGGTCTTGTTCAAGGGAGAAAGTCTCATACAAAGAATGGAAAACCTTTAGTGTCCTTCCAGGGCATACCTTATGCAAAACCTCCTGTTGGTCCGCTACGATTTAAGGTTTGTGAACATTAAAATATTAACATAAGTAATGTAGCTTATATTTTGTGATATGTACACTAATAGGGAAAATAAATTGGTAGTAAAAATTTGCTCTGGGATGAGATGTGAAGTCAAATGTTATTGTGGCAAACTTTTTTTCAAAATGTGATTCCTCTATTTCATACTATAATATCACTGTTTAAGCATAAACATATTCAAATTTTAAATATTTAAATTAGTAAATATAATTTTGTTATTTATGTAGTTGGCTAGCCTGCTCCTGGCATTAGCTACGGTTGTGAATGAGCTCTCTGTATTTTTTCAGTTTAATATTCCTAATTATTTTATTTTTCTTGAGTTTTTGTAATTAAGTTGTTGCATTTAGTTCCTACCTTTATTGTAGTGTAAAATTTGCTTGTTTTGTGTGTGTTAAGTGGAAAAAAGATTAAAAACTTTTCCTAAGGTTTATTAAGCCTAACGGACCTAACATACATCGCATTGTTTTCATTCAAGTGCTTCTCAAAGGTGTAATAAAGTTTACATAAGTACGAACAAAATCATTAATTTAGTTTCTTGGTGCATAAGGAGTAAACATTAGGGTGCATTTTCGTGCACATTCTATCATATAATAATTAAACTTTCAAAGAAACCCTGCCCTATTGTTGCACCCAAATTTTCGTCGTCAGAATTTCTTAGAATTATTACATCATTTTACAATTCGTTTTCCTTGATTCTTTCGTATTTATTACATTTTAACATAATATAGAGTAGTTATTGTTAAAAATTAATTATTCTCCAGTTGTCGTCCTAAATAATTTACCATAATATAGAGTAATTATTGTCGAATTAAATCACCTCCAGTGACCGCCCTAAATAATTATTTCAATCATTTTTGTCGTCGGTTTGTTTGTATATTTAATTTATTTAATATCTCATTGGTAACTTCCGTAGTAATAAATATATTATTATACTAATTATTATCCTTCATTCAGTGTTGGTTGTCAGTTTTCGTGCATTCTCATTTGCTTTTGTCGTTAAATTGCCAACTAACTCACAACAATGGACACTATCGCATTCCTCAACTCTTTCAAAGCTCATCTTCAGAAGGCGTACAATGACTTGGTACATTATATTGACACACGAATCAGTGCGCTGATAAAGGTCAATAAGAACACGATCGACGGTTGGACTACAGTCAGGAATTCTCGCCGTCCTTCCAACTGCTATCACCCGGTTAGACCAACGACACATGCACCACCCCAACTCTTCACACAGAATAGGTTTTGTGTGTTAGATGACATGTTCCTGTTTCCTCTCTTACCTACTCGTTTCATCCCGTCTCGTCCAGTTCCCAAAACTGTTCACAAACCACGTACTGGTAAGCACAGCCGCCCAAAACGACGTAAAGTAGTGCTACCTAGAGATGAAGCCAACACTTTCACGCAGAAATCAAACGTGCTCATATTAGCTGATTCGCAAGGTCGTCAGATGTCCTCCGTTTTGCGTGGATTGCTTCCTAGTCAGTTCTAAATCTCAGATTTCTTTAAGCCAAACGCTCGTTTGGCTGAAGATATTCGAGAACTGGACACCTACACTAAAAAACTCACAGAACGGGACACATTTATCATCATAGGTGGGCAGACCGATATTAACTTGGGTGGTCATTTCAACGCGTCTGAACATCTACAAAAAATAAAAATGGCCTCTCAGCTCACAAACATAATACTCTCTAGTCTGCCTCCTCGCTTCAACGTTCCACAAATAAACCACGAAATTAACCCGGCAAACATCTCCCTGAAACATCACCTGGCAGACACAAAAATCACATTTTTTTGATTGGCAACCACACCTGACTTCCAAGGACTTTATCCAGCTCGGTGTACATCTGAGACGTCTGGGAAACGTCACTTCGGTTCTCTCCTAGCTTCACATCTGACATCACATCACCCACCTGCCTATTTACCCACTCCACCTCCTCCTGCTCCTACCTCATCTCGTACACCTCCACTTCCCTCTGCTCCTACCTCATCACCATCTCCTCCTCCTATCTGCACATTTATTTCTTCTCCTGTCCCCGTTCTTTCACCTACTGCTTCCTCATCTCCGACGTCCTCATCTATTCCTCCATCCACATCTCCTGCCGCTTACATACAGTTACAGCTTGCGCTCAGGAGTACGATGTGGTACTCGAAGGTGACAATTGCGTTCGGGTGCAGTGTGCGGGCTTGATCCTTAACTAGAAGCTGTAACAAATTCAAATTCCTCTCCACCTAACGTCGATTCCATTTCTCGTGAATCACAAACTCTTTGTGAAAATAAAATAATTATGTTTCATCATAATGTCAAATCCTTTTCAAACAAATTGACAGACATAGAAATTCTGGTAAACGAAAGTCCATTCGATTTGTTATGCCTCACAGAACATTGGCTTTCAACTAACAACATCAACGATACTGCTATTTCTAATTATCATTTAGCAAGTTCTTACTGTCGGCAAAATTTTCAAGGAAAAAATCCCCATGGAGATAGGTGTATCTACATTTGTAATGATATTTTATCTTCTCCACTGCCAGGCTACGAGAACTTCTGCGTAGATAGTGTGTTCAAAATTTCTACAGTTAATCTAAACGACACCGGTATTATTGTTTTGTGTGTTTATAGACCTCCTCAATCAGATCTTGACATATTTTATCGGAACTTCGAAATTGTTTTAAAACACATCACACATAAATCTACTATATCTCTCGTTATATGTGGTGACTTCAACATCGATTTTATAAGTACATCTGACACTGCACATTCACCAATTAATCGATTCAAGAATCTTATCGACTCCTTCAACATTATTACTACGATAAACGACCCCAGTCACCTCTTCGGTTCATCTCAAATTATCGTCAACAGCGAAATCTCGTATTTCTCTGAAGTGTTTATCGCCAGATACAGCAATCACCTTGCTCAAGTATTGACTATTAATAATAAACTAAAACCACTTAAATCCTTTTCAAGTTTTGAAGAGAGTTTAAAGACACAAATCAATCCATATTTATAAATTATTTGAGTGCAGAAACATGGAAAGATGTTTACAATTGATGTTTACAACAAGGAAAGATGTTCTCAATATTCCTAAAACAGTAGTACTCTAGCTTTCCCATAAAACGCAAGTTAATCATCGCAAACAAATAGATGGATCACCCAAAGGAAAAGAATTTCTTCAAAAAGCAATCGCCGTTTATGTTATCTTTCAGAACTCTATAACCAACCTCCGCACTCGTGGGACAAAATGATAGATTCCTCTTCCTCCCTGCCTTGCGGAGTGGGCGGGCCGCAGGGTAAGTATTACGCCTCAGGATCTACGAAGCGGCCGAGGGTTGCCAGCCCTCCTGCTTCAGAAACCAAAAAGGAAAAGTTAAAGAGCATTCCTTACGAGAATGTTTTTGTCGTTATGACACGAAGAGACGGGACACATGAAAAAGTATCCCCGTTCTATATTTACAAACGTATAGAAGGTCTCGTTAGTACATTGAAGAGTATCAGATGATTAAGAAACGGAACGATGCTGCTTGAAACAAAATCGAGCAAGCAGGCATTAAAACTACTTGAATGTAGTAAGTTGGGAGAGTTCCCTGTAAAGTGCGAACTCCATGCTGCGCTTAATCGCAGCAAGGGGGTCGTAAGTTGAAGGGACATTATGGATATGACAACTGAAGAACTTGTTGTAGAATGGGAGACTGATCACGTAGTTGAGGTCAGTCAGATCATAAGGAAGGTTAATGGTGTTCTACAGAAGACCAGTTCCTTCGTCTTGACTTTTGACTGTCCCCAACTACCAAAGGATATTAAAGCTGGATAGCTTAACCTTCCTGTTCGTCCCTTTATCCCCTGCGCTGTTATAAGTGTCAGTGGTTTGGACACACGACAACATCGTGTAAGGGATGTGATACCTGCGGGAAGTGCGGAAAGGAGGCACACGAACCCGGCTTCTCATGCCCGGGGCCTGCAATGTGCATTAATTGCACAGGCAGCCACCCGGTGTGGAGCAGGGAGTGTCGCCATTCTCGAAGAAAAGAAAGTCCAAGAGATCAAGACTACGGAGAAGTTCCTGTACGGTGAAGCGCGGAAGAAATACAGGGCTTTACACCCTGTATTTTCTATCAGTTACTCCACCGCAGCCAAGACTCCTGTAATAAATAAGAGCGTATCCGTTCAAGCCGATTTCACTGACGTGTCTACGACAACGTCGTGCACATGTCAGTGCAAATGCGGAAAGAAAGATTCTTCAGTCGTTCCTGTTAAATCAAAACAACCACCAACAGCACGTCCATTAATACAAAAAAAACCATCAAGTAGTACTAAACTTACCACCGTAACCACAAAGCCACAGACAAAGACAAAACATGGTTCTACGGCTAAACCCCTGAACCTTGTTCAATTTTTTAAAACATCAAAAACAACACCTTCCAAAAAATCGCAGAGACGTAAAAAGAACGTCTCCGTATTTTCTTCCTCCAAGTCAAAATGTGTATTGTCCGACGGTGACGCGGAAATAAACATTTACGAACCTGACCCCGGAGGCTCCAAACAGTAATGGCTTCCATAATTCAGTGGAACCTTAATGGCTATAGAACTCAACATGAAGAGTTATAACTCTTAGCGCGTCGTAATCCGATTTGTATTTGTCTACAAGAGACACACCTCTTACCAGAACACTCACCCTCTCTCCGAGGATACAGCAGCTTCAGATACGATGACACCAAGGGAGATCGAGCAAGAGGAGGAGTTGCCGTGTTTGTTAGAAACACAATCCTCTGCTCACCTGTTCTCCTACAAACCCACAACCAGGCTATAGCAGTCAAAAATTCAGTGTACCATCTATGACCGTGTGTTCTATATATCTTCCTCCGACACGAGATTTTTCGGAGACTTCCCTCAGAGATTTAATTCATCAGCTCCCTCGACCATTCCTCCTCCTTGGAGATTTCAACGCCCACAGTGTACTGTGGGGCTCGTCGAGCGACTGCCCCAGGGGCCGACTGCTGAATTGTCTCTTTGAGGGAGAAGATTTATGCTTAATGAACACCGGGGAGATGACCCACTTTGCGTTTGTCACGGGGTCATGGACTGCTATAGACCTGTCATTTTGCTCTCCTGAAGTTGCTGATATCTTTCAATGGAAGGTAGAAGATGATCTGCATGGTAGCGACCATCATCCTATCTTGTTGTCGTTGCAGGAACGTGCGACTGTTTCCGAATGCAAGCCACGGAAATGGATTCTCAGAAAGGCAAATTGTACACAGTACCGTTCTCTGTCTGTTTTCAGAGAAACGGTTAGTGTCTAAGAGAGGGTCGACCATCTGACCCAGGTGATTCATCACGCCGCTGAAGAATCCATTCCAAAAACATCTATTTTTCCGCGAAGACCTCATGTCCCCTGGTGGAACGACGCATATCGATCCGCCATTCGGGCAAGGCGAAGAGCATTGCGGATATTTAAGGCTAGTCCATCTCCGGAAAACCTCGCCGCATATCGAATTGCTAGAGCAAAAGGGCGCAGAACTATCAAAGAATCCAGACCCACCTCCTGGAAAGAGTTTCTAAGCACTATTAAGAGAACAACATCGTCCACTAAAGTATGGGAGTCAATCCGAAAGATATCTGGAAGGTATTCTCGAGTCCCAATATCTGGACTCAATTATCAGGGTCGGGTTCTCACGAACAACAGAGAGATGGCAACAGTGATGGCTGAATACTTTGCTGACCTAACATTTACAGCAAACTGCGATCCTGATTTCGTGAGAAAAAGGGAAACAGCAGAGAGCACATCTTTTGACTTTCGTTTCACCAACTGGGATCCCTACAACTCTTTATTCTCTATGTGGGAACTCGAGTCAGCTCTATCGACAGTCCACGACACTGCTCCTGGCCCTGATTCAATTCATTATGAAATGCTGAGACAACTCAGTCTCGAATCGAAAGAATACCTTCTGGATATCTTTAATCTTTCTTGGTCCGAGGGAGTATTCCCTCATTCGTGGAAGGAAGCAACGCTTATCCCTTTACTAGAGACAGGTAAGGACAAAACGAACATTAGTAGTTATCGAAGCATTGCCTTGACGAGTTGCGTCGGTAAAACTCTGAAGAGAATGATCAACCGACGTCTCGTCTGGTATCTTGAACGGCATGACTTGCTGAGTCGATCTCAGTGTATTTTCAGGACGTTCCATTCCACCTTGGACAACATACTTCTCCTGGAAACAGCAATTCAAGATGCTTTTGTACGAAGACAAAACGTCATCGGAATATTTTTTGGCATCGAGAAGGCTGACGATACTACTTGGCCTCATGGCATCTTTTAAACAACTCTATGCCTGTGGATTTAGAGGACGTCTTCCTCTGATGCTCATGTCCTTTTTGATTCAACGTTCCTTCCGCTATATAATTGGAAGAGACACATCGGATCTCCTTCTTCAAGAGAACGGTGTTCCTCAGGGCTCAGTCTTGAGTGTCACCTTATTTGCAGTGGCCATAAACAGCATAACATTTGCTGTAAAGAGTCCTGTTTTACTCTCTCTTTTTGTCGATGACTTTGCTATCTTTTGTTCATCACAGAGTGTCACAGGTGCGGAGCGACAAATCCAACTCGTCTTTAATAGATTATACCACTGGTTGATAACGTCAGGTTTTCATTTCTCTGCTGAGAAAACACGCTGTGTTCTTTTCAGTAGGTGACCAAGCCTTCTGGCAGAACCTCACTTCGCCCTGGGGAACAACGTTCTCAAATTCTATCCTTTTGTAAAATTATTAGGTATAATCTTTGATCAGTGACTGAATTGGATTGAACATCTGACAGACCTAAGAGCAAGAACATTAAAGTCTCTGAATTTATTGAAGTGCCTGAGTTGCAGGGAATTGATCGCTCCTCCTTGCACAAGTTTTATCGAGCATTCATAAGATCTCGGCTCGATTATGGCTGCGTTGTATATAGCTCTGCTCGTGCAAGCTATTTAAAGAAGTTGGATAGTTTCTACCATGCAGGAGTTCGACTACTTACGGGAGCATACGGCACTATTTCCATTCCGAGTTTGTATGCCGAGAGTAGCGAACCATCTCTTTACCTCCGGCGGCAACTCCTCATGCTTCGACACTTTTACCACGTGCTAACTTTACCCGACAATCTGGTGCACAACGCGGTGTTTCGTCCTTCCTCTTCTTCCATCCGTTTCTACAACAACATACTGAGAGCAACCAAACCTTTTGGATATCGCTCCAAGCAAATTTTGGAAACCTTTAATATACGCACATCTAATGTTTTACACAAAGGTTTTAGTAAGTCTCCTCCTTGGGCTTTGCACAATCCGAAGATTATTTTCGATCTTCTGCATCATGACAAGAAGAACACTCCAGCTCCGATGTTGAGGTTATACTTTCAGCTAATCCTCGACAAACACCGGGTCCGTATCCCTGTGTTTACCGACGGGTCGTAGCAAGCTGATGGTGTCGGCTGCTCCGTGGTATTTCCCCGTGAGACCAGTGGCTACCGTCTAGGTGACTTGTGCAGTGTTTACACTGCTGAGTGCTACGCCATATTGCGAGCATTGCGAACTACAAAGTGCTCCCGCGGATCACATTTCCTGATTTTTTCTGATTCTCTGAGTGCCCTCCAAGCAATCCAGAACATGTATGCAGCTGATAAGCTGATCCAGAACATCCAGGATGTACTTTTCACACTGCAAAGTGACGGAAAGAACATAATGTTTTGCTGGGTTCCTGGACACGTGGGTATCAGTGGAAATGAGAAAGCAGACGTTTCCGCAAAGGCGGCATGCCTCAGGAATCGCGTGGATTTCTCCACGATTCCAAAACGAGACCTACTAAATTTCGTCAAGATAAGGATTCTCAGTGAATGGAGCAATGAGTGGTTAGCTGTTGAAAGGAATAAGCTCCGACTTATCAAATCATGTGTTAAGTCATGGAGCAGTTCCTGTAGGCCAGCCCGGCGCGACGAGGTCTTGCTGACCCGCCTGCGCATAGGACATTGTCCTCTCACTCATAGGTATCTCTTACTACTTGATGATGAACCCATTTGTGAGGAGTGTAGCTGTTCTCTGACAGTGCGTCATCTACTAACTGATTGCAGAAGATACTCAAGTATACGGAGACAAATTGGTCTGGCTGCAGATTTACCAACAATTCTCGGAAATGAAACGGTTAATGTTAACAAACTATTGAATTTTATGAGTAGATCGGGGCTCCTCCCACAAGTTCTCGGGAGGGTTTAAAAGTTTCATTCCCTTTTCATCTTTACTGTCTTCTTTGTTTTCATCGTTCGTTTCTGTAATTCGAAAATATAATATTTAAAAATTGTTTTCCCTTTTTTGTGATATAATGTATTTTTATTCTGTTTTCTTTTCTTTCATCTTTCTATTTAGATATTTATGGATTTCAGGAGGGTTTTTTAGTGGGCATGGTCGAGATGTTCGGCGAGTCTCACACACGGGGAAGAGTCACTACGGCTCTTCTCTATGGTGCGGAACTGCATTTTTCCCTACTTGCATGGGCTCTAATGACCTCGATGTTGACGAGCCCTAAAACCCCACAAAGAAAAAAGAAAAAAAAGTTGTTTATTTATATGACTAAAGTTTGTGTTTAAAAGGTATTGCAAATGAACAAGCCAGAATAATTATGTCAAATAAATAAAAAGTTCTAATACTAAGAAGTATAAAATAATATAATAAATTAAAAATATTTAATTAGTTTATTGTCCTCTACGTGGTCATACGCAAATTTTACTGCTTTTTTGACTATAAATTTTAGTATGTATGTATTGCTATTAATGTTTTTTTATAATGTACTATTTTTTTGATGGTGGTAAGGCGGAAGAGCAGGTCTGATGACTTGAGCCTAACCACGAAATAAATCATTTTTATTATTATTATTTTTAAGTATATTAAGACTCAGTTAAGAAATTAACTATTAAACTATGTATATATTTTAATTGATAAAATGAAAAAAGACAATATAATATGTTTTTTACGTCTAAATGATGAGTAAGTATAATGTACGAAGAGAACATTTTATGTCCGAAACGGTGGATTAGAGTAACAAAGGATATAGCTATAGTTTCACCGTAATTCACTCTAATATTTTGAATGCGCTGTATGATAAATTTTATTTGTATTCAAAAATCGTTAAACCTGAGTAAGTATTTTTACACTGATGAGAAATAAATTGAATTTAATGAAAATTATATATATATATA